>KK116309.1:105689-127639 GCA_000611955.2 Stegodyphus mimosarum
TAGATTTTGTTTAATACGTTATAATTTAATTTTAATATTAGTAAACTGTATGTAATATTAGTAAACCTGTCCCAACAGACTTCAGGTAGCCACTAATCTGCTCGAATATTAACGCAAGGACAAAATTCTGGACCGGATTATCACTTGTGAAGAAAAGTGGATTTACTTCAACAACATAGGCAGAAAAGGGGGTTGATCTGCGCTCAGTGAGAACGTCGGCAGCGTCGCAAAGCACAATTTGACTAACAAAAATATCATGCTTTGTATCTGGTAGGGTTGCCGTGATATTATCCTCAAACATTATCTGGAAAAAATAAAACCCTTGGCAGTAAGATTTAAAGCGAGATGTAATCCGTGTTGATATTGCTATCAAGTAAAAACGTCGAACTGAGTTCCGGAGCGAAAAGGTAGTGTTCCGTCAGGATAATGCAAGACCACATGTGTCTGCTGTCATCGGCTGGACCCTGTATGAACTTGAGTGAGAGCTTTTGCCACACCCACCATATAGCCCCGACATCGCTCCTTCGGACTTCTTTTTCACACCTGCACGTATATCTTGCTAGTGCTATCTACCATTCTGCGCAGAACGTTCGAAATCAGATTAATCTGTTTTTGAACTCGCGGCCACGAAGTTTCCCTGCTGAAGGATTTGGCAGAAAGGCGTAGATTTGGGTAGTGATGCTACTGCTTTCATGCTTTTCTTTAACGTTTTTTGGCTGAAAACTTTCGTTACAACCAGATATTTTGGCGCTTAAGATTTAATATTTTCAAAAAGATTATTATTTTTTTTACTATCTTGGTATTATTCTTTCTAGAGTAGCTGCACTTTAAGCGTATTATTTAGTTCATGGGTTTGTTTGAGCTTATGTTATTCAGTTTATTCCGTTTTATATACAAGGTATCTCAGTACCAAGGTTACACATTTGTAGAAGGGGTAGGATGTATCCAGACAGCTCGGAATTGCATAGCATTATAGGGTCAAAAACAAAGTGTGCCCGCGGTAGTGTACATAGAAATCACCAGAAATGAAAAGCCGCCGCATACGTGAATATATATCTTACTCAGAAATATTCATTAATAAAAGTAATTGAGGGTAAAGAAGGTGGTGAAAGTGTTCTTCATGAGTAGCAATACGTGTTTCACATCTCCGGCATAAGGAATATTCTGAAATCTTTCTAGCCTGTCTTGGACTTCCTTGGCAGCTACCGTGATCATTTTCTCAGCGATGTAAATGGGGATGTCAAGTATAGTTCGACCGTCTTATCCGCGACCATGAGCGCAAACACGCATGCGCCATTCGGACCGAATTATTCTCAAAATAGGGTGGAAGGATGGAGACTTTCTTTCCCTCCATTCTGTCTTTATGGAGAAGAGAAGATTTTCACGTGACTTTTCACGTCACAGCAAGCAATAACGCCCCTTTTGGAAGAGTCGATATGCTTTGGCAAAATGCCAGCCAGGGTTGCGTTTGAAACGGTCGAACTATGCCAGTGTTTGTCTGTGTAGTCAGAAGAAGTAGTCAAAGTTGGCCTGGCGATCGACCAAGCCAGTGCAACTCACTACAGCTGCTGACCATACGTAATGTCTAATTAGCCCATTTCCCAGATCAATATCGGCTAATTCCGAACACGTATAATCCACCAATCCTACAATGTCTGGTCTAGTGTGCGAAATAAAGCTTCCCTCAAGAATCTGTTGGACCAGCGTTATCTACCCATTAAATTTATTAATAAATCTGTAATAATTATCAATGTAATTTCGAAGGGATTCTGTACACAAGAAAATTGTTTATGAGTACGTAAGTTTAATCAAGTATCTGAAATATATTATTCAAGGATCTCTCAAGATTTCTTCTCAGAAATGCAATATTGAAGATTAATGCGTAGTTTCAATAAAAAAAAAAGTATTTTACTAATGCAGTGCGGTTACAAGGAAAATAATCAGGTTAATAATAAAGTAAATTGTGACGTTTTATTCACTCAAATACGTCTTATGTCCATTGAATAAAGACATTTAAGAAATAAACTTTTTTTTTAAAAACACTTTTTAAAGAAATGCGATTATGCATTTCATTCGTCAATGCGCTTTACATCTAGCGCTACATGAAAATAAAAACATACATTTATTTTTATTTTTATTTAAATTTAGAACGGTTCCTAGTTTAAAATCAACTTCTTCCATCCCCCACATATATAATATGGGAAGAAAGTGAAATTTGAGAAAGAATCATGCATAATGTATACTCCACTTTTTAAATTCAAAACTCTGTCAAATTCAGTCTTAAACTTTTTGTTTGTATCATAAATTATCAATACGGATTTTCAAAAAGTCGTTTAGAGATAAATATATTCCGAATACAGTTTCTCGGATGTGCTGCAGAAAATTACAAAAAGAGATTATCCTTTACTTTTTTATATTTTGCTTCAGATGTAATGCGATTCTTAAACAGTTTAAAATTAGTTTCTAAAGTTTGCTTCCTTTTTCAGAAGTGTGAAAGTGTTCGACTGGTTTAAGTTCATAATGCAATAAAACTGGAGTTTATGATATCAACTGCATCTGCATGCTAACATATTTTATTTAAGTCGAACATAAAAAATTACTGTTATTATTAATGAAGCATAAAAGTAAAGTACTTTTATTACATAAGTAGCCACTTTTGCAGTCAGCCGCTTAAAATAATTATAATAAAAAAGAACAATATCTGTATGAGAAAGTTCATGAGCAAAATAACAGGGTATAGAGAAACCTGAAGGCTATGGTCTTGAAGAAAATCATTTTGTTTCTCATTGAAAAAACGCATATTGTATTGTTACGAATTTCACATTTATTTGGTTATTTATTTAGTATTGTAATTAAAATTCCTTTTTATTTCCCCGTGCAAAGCAGACGGTTTTTGAAGAGAAAGCTACGTCGAAAAAAAAATAAATAAAAGAGCGCGTGCATTTAATGCTTAATAAATAAATATCTCGTAATTACTGTTGCCATCCAGAAAAATCTAGAAAAATCGAGATTTTTCTACTGATAATTAAAAAGCTTTTAAAAGCCGAATTGAAACACCTCATTTCCGTTGTTGCAATTGTTGTAGCTTTTTTAAGCGAAGTGCTGTTTTTTTACTTAATGCTGTGATTGACTGTAGCGAATTCGCTGTGAGATTGCATTAACTTTATCTGTTTTGAATTAAATTCTGTTTAACGTTTGAGATATTGTGATATTGTACGAATATCTCTGAGGAAATATTTCAGTATTTTGTTTTATTTCGTGTGAAAGAATAAATTTTATTAACTTTTGAACGACTTGTGCATTCTATCCATTATGATTATATCCATTATTCTATCCATTATTATATTATATATTGTAAATATATTGTATAAACTTTATTTTCATTTGCTAACCCTCTAATGTGTTTTCTAAAAAGGTTTTCTGTAGCCAAGCTTTTCCTCTTTAAAGACGGGGAGAAAATATATGAGATTTAAAATATGAAGGAAAGTTATTAACTTTAATTTAGCCATAGTCCTTTTAATTGCTAATTTTAATTTGGCTACATCAATTTCCTGTCTTATAAAGTACTTTCTAAAGTACTACTCCTTGTCTTATAAAGTCTACTACCTTGTCTTATAAAGTACTACTATAGGAATTTAAAGTGAAATGTTTAAACTAGTCCTCATTATGTCATCTTATTCATCCCGGAATGCAGTCAGTTCTTATTAAATCACCATCGAGTAAGCTCTTGTCCAATCACCGTTCAAAATTTAAACAAAGAAATCAGTACTATAAATATCCCTACGCTGAAATGCACACTTACTTTCCTGTCTTCCTCTAGCTGTGCAACGAGTGCTGTTCATTTTTACGCTTCAAGTATTGAGTGCAAATATAATTGTGCAAGTTGTATATAATGTGGGGCGCGTATCGCACCCAGAATGGACTGTGACTGAAAATACGTGCCGCAAAAATTAGGTGTCCAGAAATAAGTTGTGTCTTGTTATCTACTATACGTCTGTAAATGTTTTCTTCTCTGCTATGCAGCGTATGAATCTACACAACTTTATCATTCTGTGTATGCAATAACGAAAGTATATGCAGTACCTACAGAATTTATTACGTGCATAATGATTTTAGTGAATTCAGTTAAAGTAATTTCATGGCGCAGGTCCTAATTTATATTCATTAACAGAATTTGCGTGTACTGCTTTTAAATCATTTAGTTTGCTAATTAATAACGAGTAAATTTTAAAGAACAGTTACATTGTTTACATTTGGCTGAAAACAACGGACTGCGGTGAAAAAAATGTTTTTTATTCGAGCAGTGGTAATACATTTCTGTAAATCGCTGAGTGTGTTGATTAACCCGGCGGAAGGCGCACCAAAAAAAGTTACTTGAGCGGGCGCGTGGGGTTTCACATACCCCAATAGTTAAAATAAGATAAAAAAAGGTCTTATTTAGTTTTAAATCAGTTTTCTTATTTATTATACGTGAATAAACCTTAGGTTACCAAAAATTAATTTCCAATATTAAGCTTATAGAGTTAAAATAAAAATAAATGAAAATAATAACAAAACAGACATCATACCTTTAAGTTTTGTTGCATCTCTAATGCACAATGCTTATTTTATCTGGTTACACTTTGAACATAATATATTAATATGTTCTTGGCAAAGAAAGATTTCACATTTTATACATCTCATTCGAGTTTTTCTATCCTTAGCTCGAGGACATTCACCACATCTTTTATATTTAGTTATTTCGAATTTCCTAGATTCGTTTGAATTATTCGTAGAAACTTCTGCTCTTCTTTTGCACGCCGTACGTAAATTTCTCGCTAACGTATTAATATCTGATCTTTGTTCAATACGATTTTTAATTAGTTCTAATGCTAAGTCCTTCAAAAACAGGCGTCTGCTTCTATATCTGGTTGGTGGATTAGCAGTTGAAAGCAATATGATTCGAGCATTTATTGCAGCAATATTCAGAGCAGAAAAAAAAATTACCATTGGCCATCTCCTTGTTATTCTGGCAACTGAATAACTTGCTGCCATTTCGTCTACCGTATCCACTGCTCCCTTAGTCATATTATAAAAACATATCATTTCTGGCTTTTTCTTTTCTCCAGTAGTATCATCTATAGCATCATCGTTATGTAATGTTGAAAGCATAAGAACAGTTTTTCCTTTTTTAGGAACATAAGAAATAAATGTTTTATCTTTTTCAAAACCAAAAATTGTAGAAAATATTTCCCTTCCCTTAGAAGTAACAAAAGTAGGAGGATTTTCCCTTTTATTTTTCCTCATTGTTCCTACAAGTGTCAGCTTTTCTTTTAGAAGATTCGCAGCTAGTGGGTAACTCGTATACCAGCTATCTGTAGTAATGTTTCTGCTAGATTTATGCAGTGGTTGAATTAATCTTTTCACAACGTCAGATAGACTTGTATTGACCTTGAAGGGACCATCTGGCTGTGTACCGCAGTATATTTCCATATTAGAAGTATAAAAAGTTCTTGAGTCTACCAGTGCAAAAATCTTGATTCCGTATTTTGCTGGTTTGTTCGGCATATATTGCCGGAACCCACATCGGCCCCGAAAGGGTTCAAGTTTCTCGTCAATAGTGACGTACTCACCTAAATTATAAGAATCTTTGCAATTTGAAATAAATTTTTCAAAGAAATCTCTAACTGCGGCTAATTTATCAAAGAGTTTTCTCTGTGCCCTGTCTAGCAATTTGTCGAAACGCATGCAACGTAAAAGAAATAAAAATCGCTTATAGGGCATTGTTGTGTGAACAATTTCAATACCTGTACCGTCAGTAGCCCAAAGGTCCTTTACGTTGAGAGGCGATGACTTGTGAAGACCACATAAATATAAAAGTCCTATAACTGCTTTTATCTCGACCACGTCAGTAGGTTTTGCATCTCTTTCACGTTTATAATGTAAAACTATCTCAGAAATATATAAATTCGTACATTCTAAAATTATTGACAATATACTATTATCAATAAGAATATTTCAACTACTAAAGCGATCGGTAACATTTCTGGCTTCTCTTACAGGTCCTGGAAGATGAGTTATAATATTATGCGAACGAACTCTTACATTTTGCCTAAATTTATTTTTTTTCCACACCGTTTTTCCATCTTTTCCAACAAAATCATCAGAATCATCATCATCTTTAGTATTATCCAGTTCATCATCTTCTGTATCTGTATTATGTTCACTAAATATTTCAATGTCAGTATCAGTTTCAATGTCCGAAATGCAATCTTCATCACTTTCAACAGTTTCTAATAAATCTCGCAGCCGTTGCATCTCTAATTCATAGGGACTCATTCTTTTTGCCATAATGCACTAAAAAATCTTTAAAAATATAATTTTAGCTACTTTAAAATCCCTTGCGAGTAGAAATACTTATTGTTATACTCTAGAATTTAATTTCTGGAATAAATATTCCGTCAGGAAAACACGTGGACAGGCGCGTGGGGTGTGTCATACCCCAGTTCCAACAAATGCCAATATATCTTTTTCTGCAACACATATGCAACAGTAAACCGGATCTGAAGGTCATACACTACTAGAAACTCAGCTACTGAAAGTTGCACAAAATTCCGGTTTCACAAGTTGGGAATATTCCACTATTTTGTAGGAGTGGGGTATAATACACCCCACGCGCCTTCCCGCGGGTTAAATTCGAAACACAAATAAAAGGAATTTTGCTGAGTAGCAACACACTTCCTTTATATCGCTGTGTTTTTTGATTGAATTTGAAAAAAAATAATATTTTGTGCTTTACAGAGTGGCAACACAGAGCTTTCAGATAGCTGGAGTTTTAATCAAAAGTTCGTTAAATTCGCACAAAATACGAAATAATTTAAAACAGAAAATCGAAATTCAAACTTTGGGTTTCGCAATTCTCTTACCCTATAGTGCCATATAAGTGCTATAACTGCTGTCACATCCAACTCCTGTTATGGTAATGCTCGGCGTTACCTTCGAAATTACATCACACATCTTTACGAACTCATTTTTTAACTTTCATATGAACTTGGGGAACTAACTTTCATATGAACATACTGAGAGCCTTCCACCTCAGTATTAATGCATTGCTATTAAGAAAAGATATGTTCGTCTTTAACGTGCCCCACTCAGGATGAGGTTTTTATAGCCTAGATGCCTACATTAGTTTAAATAAATGCACCAGGGAAGGAGGTGCACATTTGTTGGGTGGACGACTACCTATGTTCAAACTTTGGTGGCTCTAGATGCCGCTGTTATTCCAAAGTGCGAAGAACATACATGCATGCAGATTCTTCATTATTTAATAACAGGGGAAATAAAGGCATGAAATAAAACTTAATGATAAATTGAACTATAAATTAGACAATTACGGACTCATTGCAAATAAATTAGTGGTGGAATTTCGGAATAAAATCTGGAACGAATCTAAAAGAATTAACTTCGCATCATTAATTAATATTGGCTCGGTGTATTCTTCACTGGTTCTTCTATGAAATAAATGGACAACACAACGACAACGAAGAATTGGATGTTCCGTTACGTTCATATATGTATCCGTCATATTATATCCGTTACATTCATATAGAATTGGATGTTCCGTTACATACAAGTCTAAGTCGTTTGTTCAAATTTTCCTAATACGTATGTGAGCTCTTTTCCAGAGCATTTTAAATAAGCTATAAATTTTGCGAAAATCGTGTTGCATAACTTCTTTGAAAACAAGTACCTTTTAAAAGTTGATCATAACAACAGAAGAAAACCAAAGTCATTTCACTAATATTTACTAAATGATATTTATAAATAAAATTGAAATACTCAAGTGTTTGGAAGCACATGTGATCTACTATACACGCTGCAAATTTTATAAACCTAATTTAGGAATTTTGACATAAAATCGGAATTTTTCTGAAATAAACATGCCAATTTTTTAATAGAGTTTTCGATTCTAGGACTCAAATTATGCCAAACTACCGAGTTTCGTAAAAATCGAAGCAGTAGTTTTTAAAAAATGAGCCCTCAAAGTTTTAGCTCCTCAGTGTTGATTGCATTTCATATATATTTATGAATCTGTCTCTCTTTTTTTTATTAAACTTACTTAACGCTTGCTTTCGTATTTCGAAATTTCGGTTCATTCAAAATAAAATTCGTCCATTTTTTATGATTTATATTTAAAATTTGCATTTTTAATGATTTCTATAAATGTTTTGAAAAACATTTTGAATTATAAGCTATAAAACTTTTACCGTTATCTTAAAGCAGATGTATTTCTAAGTAAACCTACAAAAAATTAGAGTTTTTTATTCAAAATACCAGAAGGTATACGCGAATTTATATGTCGGCGAGTTTTGAAATTTGGCACATTTGTTGAAAGCGGTAACAACATCAAATGGGTTTTAGCACTTTGTTAAAATTATCTGAAAGCAAGAATGACGTGACTTTTTCCGCTTATGCATAATTTACAAAGAGAAAGGAAAATAGGTTGCCATATATTAAGAAGTTCGCCAACTGAATTATTTTTGGCGCAACCTGAAAAAATTGCGCCAAGATAAATTTTTGAATTTCTCGGTAAAAAAGTTTACAAAGTTTAACATTTAGGTATAATTTAAATCGTAGAATCGAAATATGAAAAAACAAATTTGGTATGTCATTTCAGAAAACGTCCGATTTTATATCAAAATACCTATATTAGAACAATGCTATATATAAATCTAATACAAAGCTTCAGTCGCGCTTTCGAGACATGAAAAACGCTATTTTTAATTTCGTCAATCGGCCCATTGGAACGGGAGGTACAGAACTGTCCCCCCTTTTTTTTGGCAGCGTACTATGTGCTATTTTGATACGTAAATAATTTCGCTTAGTTAAGCGTCGGTTAAGCTTTTAATTTAGGCATAGGCTTTCAGTACTGTTAACCTATTTTTCCGAGGAATAATGTTCGAGACCTGGTTGAGCCAATGCGGTGCCTTAAGAGCATCACACGCTCACAGGCACTCAGATTTCAATTTCCAAGGAAAAGCTAGATTATTTAGATGTAAATGTTAAATTTGCGGCCTCCTAAACATGAGGTTCTTGCCTTGAGCTTAGCATTTGAGATCATACTATACTAGGTTATTTGTACCATTACTGAAAAATAATGTTACAAATAAAGAGTACTTATGTCATTAGAAATAAGAAGAAACTTTTTTTAGAAATGCATTCTTTGTTTCGATTTATTTCGGACACATTTAAAAACATCGCTCAATGAAATAATTAATCATCCATTAATTTATATGTTTAATAATAACATAATTGATTTTATAAACATTTTGTATTATTACTGAGACCAGTAAAAGTTAGTTCAAATGTGTGTGTTAAGTACGTGTGCTTCTAACTATGAGTCTTTTACGCAGATCTAGCATCAGCTGAAGGCCTGAAAAAAATTTGTAATATATAACTTTTGCTAAAATATTGTCACGTATCGAATTACAACTTTAACTTCAGATATTACATCATGCAACAGACTTCGTTTCAGAAAGCCCTAAAAACAAGAAACTTTATTTAGAATAAATATTATATGTAGGCTTCTGCGATTATTTTTCAGTGCAATGTGCAGGAATTATATTTCTGTTTACTTTAAAAATGAAGATTATTTCCATACGAATCTTATTTTTCCTTCTTTGAGGTCTTATGCTAAGCTTTTTTTATTCATCGAAGAACTTACAATCTCATACACATTTGGATGGCATTAAGAAATATCCCCAGGCGTAAAAACAGACTCAAAAATCAACATAAGGCCACGTTGAGGAATAGTTCAATAATAAGGAATGGGTTTTTATTCTTTTAACTATTGACGCCGCCTGAGTTTAAATGTCACGTCTTCCAACTTAATATCTGGCTTTACAGCACGAACCGAATAATAAAAAAACCTCAAATATCTTCCAAAATAAAGCCCCTTTTTTGAAGAGGATTGCAGCGGAAACAGCTGGGAAGGCGACTGGAGCGTTCTAGTATTTGTTCCACTGAAATGATTATTTCTTTTATGCATTTTCTTCCTCTTCATATCTTCCTGCACGTTGAGGAAAGAGTAAGATCGTCTGATGAGGAGTGCAAAGGACAACTATGCATTCAGGGGGATATTTGAAAGAAAATATGGCGTTTCATTGAAGAAGGGATTATAGAAAACATTTCTTTGGAAAAGATATCTTCAGAGGCGTTCTGTGTACTCACAGATCTTTCGTTCTATTTTTAGTTTCCAGTCCTTGAGAAGAAAGGAATGAAAACTGGAGTAAGCTTCGTTTTAATTGTGATTATTGATTTCTTGGGAATTAGTTTCAAAGCGTCCAAACTGATTGGAGGAAACGTAACATTGCAGAGCATTCCATTGTGTATGACGGTGTACTTTTAATGATCTAGACTATTATTTTAAAAGTATGAATCTGAAAAAATTTTAATTTTTAAAATAAATCTAACCTGTATTTTGTGATAGAAAGGAAGCGACATTACATAGAATAGGACATATATGAATATATGAATAGGACATATCTACTTCCTAGGCGCACAGCCTAGGTCTTGCAATTCTGGCTTACGACCTCAAACAATAAACTCTAGGACAGAATCTAGAACATCATGTTTAAGAGGACGCTAAATCTTCCCTTACGTCTCAACAATCTAGATTTTCATGGAAACTGAACTCTGAGGCACTGTGAATTTGCGTTTTCTTAATGATTGTATCAGCTTAATCAGGCCTTGAAAATCATTAGTTGAAACAAAATAGAGTAACAGCACTGGATGGACCAAAAGACATGTTTTACCATTAACTGCGTATGACAATTGTTACTTTCCTTCACTAATTATATAGTATATTATATAGTATAGATATCATTAGTTTTATAGTAAAACAAACTAAATGTCGTTTCAAAGCTGATTCGCATCAAAACTGTTTGAAAGCGGCATGAAATGTAATTTCAATTTATTATCAAATTTAGCAATTAAATCTTTTATACTACGGTTAGATTAAGTAAATATTACAAACTATATTAACTAATCATTCTGATGAATATGCCTTGAACTGATGGTTCATATTTGCTATCATGAAGAATGGAATTTTAGAAACATATTTAAAAATTTCATTTCTTTTCCCGAAAATGAAATTTTTAAAAATAAAATTAGAGTACTTCCAAAGCTTAATTTAAAAATAATCTGCAGTTGGTAATTTAGAGGTTATGCTTCAAATTAGACGGAATAAATGGTTATAAAAGAAAGAGCTGTACAAAGTGAATCAATTTAAAATTTTATATTATTAGAAAAGGCAAAGAGAAAAGAATGTATGTGGCGTGAATGCACTCCGCTGATCAAAGTTTACATTTACAGAGTGTTAGTGTTGCCATACTTTTTTTTTAAATTCGGTAAGTTATTTATATTTGGGATTTAAATTATTAAAGATACTCGGATTTGCTTCGGATAGCTTTATGTCTAAAAACTGTTACTGTTTAAAGTTGTAAAAAAAGGTTTAAAATGTTTTGGATTATTTTTGATTTTAGTCCAAAGGGCATTTGTCCCTGAAGGACTATAGTTTTCGTTTGGCGATTTCACGTCGAATCAATCTGAATGACCATCTCACTTTTCATACTGTTACCACCAAATATTATCGCCCTGTGTTATATTTAAAGAAATTAAATAATGAAGAATCTGCATAAATGTACGTATGTTTCTCGCATTGTGATAAATCGACGGTATCTACAGCCATCAAAATTTAAGTAACGTAATCCTCCTCTGGAATCCCAAATTTGGAATTTGTTTTATTATCTATTTCATATTTTGTGACATTTTAATGAATTTTTGATTAAGAAACCAACGATTTTAAGCGAGCAATGGCAACACTGTACGAAAAAAAGAGCATTTTTATCTCCAGCGCAAGAGTTTGTATATCAGAAATTCTGAAGCTGCGCTCATTTTAAAATTATTCTGCGATATTGCTGTTGAATTGAGTTTTATGGTTTAAGAGTGAAGAAATCATATTTAATAAATAAAGATAACACAGAAAACGTTAAAAAGCGCCCCTTTGGGCGTAATATAAAATCTGAAAGGTTTCAGATTTTTCTTTTAGTCCAAAGGAGCTTTGTCCTTGAAGACTATTGTTTTTGTTTCGGCATTTAAATGTCGGTTCACTTTTCAAACTTTTGCCACCAAATATTGCAGCCCTGTAATATATTTAAAAAATTAAATAATGAAGAATGTACATAAATGTATGCATGTTTTTCGCATTGTGATAAAACGACGGTACCTAGAGCCACCGAATTTTGAATGAAGTAAACCTACTACGAATATGAGCATCTGGAAGCCCAAATTTGAAATTTGGAATTTGTTTTATTATCGATTTCATATTTTGTAAAACTTTAACGAATTTTTGAATAACAAACTCGAGGATTTCATAGCAAGCAATGGAAACGTTGTACAGAAAAAATATTTTTATCTCCAGCACGTGAGGCTGTGTATTGGCAAATTTAAAGATATGCTCAGTTTAAAATTATTTTGCGATATTGCTCTTGCAGTGAATTTTATGCTTTAGGTGCGAATAACATGATATTTAATAAATAAAGTAACACGAAAATAGTTAAAAAAACTCTCCTTTGCGCGTAATGTAAAATCTGAAAGCTTTCAGGCTTTTTAATTTAAAAAAAATTTTTTTTTTCTTTTTTTGGCTTGTCTGGGATGTTTATTCACAAAGCTAATACGAATTGTTGACAAACGAAAATGCTTACTTAGTATTTAAAAATACTGCAACATATCTAATTTAATTTCATTTCAGTTAATTTAATTTCAAGTTTAATTTCATTATTCATTAGTTTGAAGTCTAGTATGACTACAATTTGTAAAGCAGTTTAAAATGGACTCCTAAGTTTTAAGATTTTCACTTTGAGGAAGAGATAAGATGATATTTTTATTCATTTAAAATTACGAATTTTGAGTTTCTGATAATAGAATCGATAATGCGTCTTATTATTATGATCTGATTTTATGATTTGCATTCAGCGAAATATTGTGTTATTAATTTTAAGATATTATGAGACGAATAACCTTAAAGGCAAGCGTAGCCTTCTTTCATTATTATTTCAATGTCAACAGTGACATCAGCATCACGGTTAGTATAATGTTGACTTAAATGTTAAGCGCAAGTTAAAGTTGGATTTAATGACTGTTTTCAAGCCTTCTATTCTCGTTCTCAAGTAATTCATACCGCAGCAAGTTTCACGAGTTCGCTTATCGATTCGTTAGAGAATCGCCCTTTATTAGTTATATAAGAAAGCTCATGTACTAGATATTGGTTTTGTTTATTTGTTACGGCCAAGCACATTGAGGCTATCTGTCTAAGAGGAGGAATGCCTTCGTGGAGGGCTTTCTAACGGTATAAGGTATTTTCTCCCTCTATCAAGCATGCGTTCGTGTTACAATGGTAGCACAATCGGCGAGTATTTGAGAGGCCAACGTTCGAGTCCTGGGGAGGGCCTTGCTCATTTTTCATAACTCCTGCTACAAAATATCCTAATGACTGAAAGGTAAACATTCACGAAAGATAAAATACTTTTGAGTCCCTGTTTTAAATACGAGACGAATACGCATTTTTTTTTTAAGTTAACGTACAGAAAGTGGTTTAGCAATTGATTAAGATTTTAAGAAATTCAAAAATTCGAACGAAATTCATAGCGGAATGTCATTTAAAAGAAAATGAATCGCAATGTAAAACCACATATTCAAACACAAATATCCAATTCGTATCAGAAATTGATTTTTCAAGTTTCCCGTCAAGGTTAGAAGCTTATTACATAGATTTCAATGCTGACGGTTATAATCGTTGCTGTCAATATATTACTATCCATCCCCCTCACATATTATGATTCATTTTCCTGCAAAAATTACTCTGGTATAGATTTACTCTATTTTTGCAACTTTTCTAACTAGGTTTTTAGTTCATTATAAAATTTTTAAAATTACAATAACAACAGTTTTTAACATTTTTCTTACTTTAATACAACTTTTGAGTGCATAAATGTTGAAACATATATACATGAAAACGAAATGTGTAAAACTGAAATTAAATGCAATAGCATTAAAATTATATTTCATAAAGTTCATAGTTCTAGCAGTCGAAAAAGTTCAATCAAAGTTCAATCAAGTAAACAGCGCACAAAAAGGCCTTGTTTTAATATTAAGCCATTGGCAAATTTTATCCATAAAAGAAAGTTACTATTGTTACGAATTTTGTACATAAGTAAATAATTTTAATGAAATTATATGTGAAACTATAGTATTTTTTGTATAATATAGCATGAAATTGTTGCTAAAGCAAAGCTGTGACAGAAAAATAAGGTTACAGGGGCAAATCTATTTAACAGTGAGATAAATAGCTATCTCAATAAATATGAGAGGTCATTCCAAGCTGCCGGTAGTTTTGGCAATTACTTTTTGAAGACGAATTCTGCGACTATTTGGCGACATTTTGTTCCGGTCCCTGTATAACTTTATTTGGTACTGTAATTGAATAACTTTAATTGATTCCTATATTTGACTGTAACCGTATCCGGCCCTTATATATATATATATATATCTGTAGCCGTATATGCCTTCCAGTAATTTCAATAAAGAAAAATTACTGAAAATTTTGCTGCTGCCAGGGGAGAACTATATAACACCTGAGAGAGCATCAGTTCTCAGGTTTTAGTTCAGAGTTAGATCTCCGTGCGAATTTCCCTCTTTAACCTTTAGAAAACCGAAACCTCCGCTAACATGTATGATTAAAATCCAAAACGCCCGAAATAGCTTTCGAGATTCACCGCAATTTCCTTCCCTCCCCGTCCATTAACGCACAAAGAGATGTGCAGAGTTCAAATATCACGAGCAACCTAAAGATAAGAAACCACAAATAAATCCTTTTAGAACAACCTGTGTGTGACAAACTGACACAATGCATTTAACTCTTTCACGACCAAACCGTCCTACACGGCTGTTCATTTAGACGACCGCAACCGCCCCCAAACGGCCGAAGATTGCGATCTTGTTTTCTTCCGTCCTCTTAAGGAATGCAGTAGCAGTAGCAGGTGCAGGTTCCTCAAATGTATTGTATCAGTTTACTGCAGACAGCTTGTCCTAAGAGGTCTAATTGTGGTTTTTTATCTTTAGGTTGCAAATGACATTTCGGGATATTGTTCGGAGAACAGCCTTGACGCCAAAAAGGGAGAAACAGCTTATTGTGGTATGGTAGGCAATGGTTGTCATTCGATGACTTACTTCCTCTAGGCAGACAGCCGTAATACTTTTCCCTTGCTAAGGGATTATCTGTAGTATTACTTATTATCTGTAGTATTTATTATTTGTATTTATTATTGCAGTATAGTAATTAAAAGAAGAAACAGCTTATTGTGGTATGGAAGCCAATAGTTGTCATTCGATGACGTACTTCCTCTAGGTAGACAGCCGTAATACTTTTCCCTTGCTAAGGGAACTTGCTGCTACTTCCTTTCCTTGTTTTGCCATACTGAGAAGAGTTGTACGAGTACTTTTGTGGAAAGTTCCAGAACTGTAAAATATTTCTTTTGTGAAAATAAATTTTATCAAGCTGTTATCGGTTCTGTGCACATTCAGTCCATTACGAAACCGCACGCACGTACCACTATGTTTAGGTTTATAAATAATCGACCAAATTCATTAGTGGTGTGCTGAGGCTAATGTAGTAGTCGCTAAACTCATTTTTTTATAAAATTATTGAAATCAATGCATTAAATTTAGTTATTAGGCTGAAGCATTTAAAGTACAAACGACCAGGTTAGCAGCCCATCATACTATTTTATACATAAATATGTTTTTCCTCTTTTTCCCGATTTCCAAGGTTTAATGTCTTAAGTCATAGGACCAAAGACTGGATTATCTGTATTATTTTTTGACGTTATATTCCAAATTTAATACAAGTATGAATAAATTTTCTTATTAATAAAACAGTTGTCCTCAATTGCTTTTGAGAAGTTATTTAACGAAACTTTCTTAAAAAATTCATGCCCGTTTAATTCATTATTTTACAGTTTTTTCACTGCACTCGATTCATAAGATCAGCACACATTAAATATACTTTTCTCATGAATTAAATTGAAATTTTAAAACTATTTAAACAAATGTCAAAATATTCTTCAAACAAATGTCACTGAATTTTATTTCATGAATTTTAAATAAGTTAAAACATCTCCATTCAAATTTCGATTTTTTTTTCAAAATACTATTACTAAATGCCGGGAAGATAGCTAAATAACGGGTTTAGATTTGCCAAAAAGTGGCAGGGAAAGGCAGAATTGCCAGATTTGGCGAGAAATCTTCCATTTTGCGATATTTGGCGGCATAACTGATCATATGTCATAGACGGAGCGAGAACATTCTAGGATGCATTTTAGCGCATTTCTCTAGAATATTCTTGAAGGTTGGTTAAAACTATAAATACCCTGCCTGTCCTGGGAGAGTGTAGTTTCTTGAGTTCAGAGAATTAGCTTGAGAGCTATCGACCGACCCGGAAGCCGTACTATAGTGCTTTGCCGTAAAGCTATTGTGTTTTGATTCTTCATCAGTTGCTGTCATCAGTTACTCCAAATCCATGAACCCGTAGAACGCAACAATGAAAAACTATAGTTGGTGAGTTTGGAAATGTTTTACAATTTTGTAAAACGTTGCGGACAATACTAAACACAGCGAAACTTCTTGTAAATTTACCTAATGATTAATTTTTGAAGTGACTGAAATTTTAAAGTCTTCTAAAAAATGTTTTAAGCAAATCATCACAATCGCGAAACTACTTTTTAATTTAATTTCAAAAATAAGTAAAAAAGCTTCAGAAGTCTGACTATTTCTTCCCCTTTCTAGATTTCAACTTGCGCTAAGAAGAAAATACATAGAACATTATAAAATTCTTTCATTTCATGCTCTGCTTAACATAAATGGATTTTAAGGCTGCCATTGTAAAATGTCTCCTTTCCAGCAGAAATTTTTTATTATTTAACTTCACATGTATGCTCATAAAAAAGATTTAAAATATTTTTAAAACTTCATGGGTTTCAGCTTTATTTCCTGCGACGTAGTGTTTAGAATATTATGAAAAATAAATCCGAAGCTTCAAATCCATCAAGCAGATATTTTTCTATACTTTTCTTCACATTTTTTTGCCCCGCTTTTCACTCGCTTATATCATAAAACAGCAATACATTTGAATAGTTTCTTAACTGCTTAACATTCCAAAAGTTTTAAAAGGAATTTCGTCACGTAACTACCAAGGCGGCAGTTGAATCAAATAAGTAATCAAGCATTCTGTTTGATTTTCATCACAAGATATTCAGAATACCTAATTCACTAAAACCCTCGTGTATAGCGAGAGTATTAATATTTCAGAAATAAGCTACAAAATTTAGGTTCCTTTATTGGATTATGCGTTATCGTCACAAATTAATCTCATAACATTCTGCGAAGAAAATTCTTCTAATAACAAGGAGAGATAGGTAACATAAATATTGATAGATGTTACTAATTCCATTTCCGCGAGACTCGTAGCATGTTGCGCAAACCGATTCTGCAATTACTTTGCGTTAGCAGAACTGATAGATGCGTCATGGAGTTGCAAGAAGATCAGGATCTCATGAGATCTGGGGAGTTTTACTGCATTCCAAGCGTTTTCTCATAAATGAAAATAAGTAAAAAATCTGAAAGCTTTCAGATTTTATATTACACAGAAAAGGACATTTTTTTTCATTTACACATGCATACACATTTTAAGAGCACTTGTGCAACGCCCGTTTGGGCTAAAAATATGTAAGGACTGTATATCTTTAGAATTTGCGACAGACAGAGAGATTTGCTGGAGATAAAACTATTGTATTCCGAACAGTCTGTTGCCACTGTTCTCTTTCCAATCCTTGAGTTTCTTTATCAAAAGTTTCGTGAAAATTTAAGAAGTATGAAATAAGTAATAAAACAAATTCGAAATTCATGATTCGGGCGTCATGTGCCCATTGTCGGGTGGAGGACTACGTTATTAAGTATTTGATGGGTCTTGGTACCGTTGCTTTTCCACAGTACGAGAAATAAACATACATTCTTGCGGATATTACTTTATTTAATTTCTTTAAATATAGTAGAGGGCGATAATATTCGGTGGCAACAGTTTGAAAAGTGACCCAGTGCTTTTAGTCATTCGACGCAAAATGCAGTTTGGAGACTCTTAACCCTTCTGGACTAACGCCCTTTTGGGCTAAAAATTTGATTCAGGTTTTAACTGACGCCCAAAGGGGTTTGTTAATGTTTTTTTTATGCTGTCGTTGATCTCGCGGTCTACCAATCTTCTGTAACTAATCCAATTTTTTTGTCTTTTGAGGTTTATTATTAAGCATCATTTTCTTCGCATTTACGTCATAGACATATCTACATCAAAATTACAAAAATTTTAAAAGCAGCATCGCAGTATACGTTTAGATGTCCCGATGCAACGTTGAGCGCTGGCATAGCATTTTTCTGTTCTTTTTCAATCTTTTCTCTGTTCATCATATCAATGTTCAGTTTTCTTACTAAGATAGCTTTAAAAGACATTTTTGACTTTTTTTATTTTTAATGCTTTGTGAGTTTACTTTGTTTATTAAATATTACATTCTTGGAGCTTATGTCACAAAAAATTCGATTCAACAGAAAAATCACAAAATATTTAAAAACAGCATATCTAGAATTTCTGATAGGCATTCTCAGGTTGCAGATAAAAATATATTTTTTACAGTGTTGCAATTGCTTTGAAATCGTTGAGTTTGTTAAAGAAAAAATCGTTAAGTTTTACAAAATAGGAATTACACTATAAAGTATGTCTCCCACCTTCTTCGCATGCCTTCGCGGTGTAATAGTCAGCATGCTGGGCGCGTATTCCAGAGGTCCGTGGTTCGAGTCCCGGCGAAGGCGTTGCTCATTTTTTATAACTCCTGCTTCCAAATAAACTAATGTCTCTAAAAGATGATAAAACAGATTCGAAATACAAACGTTATTCAAAATTACGTTATTCAAAATGTGATGGGTCTAGGTACCGTGGTGTTTTCACAATGCGAGAAACATACATACCATCATGCAAATTTCCCATTATTTAATTCCTTCAAACAGAATACAAAGTGATATGTGGGAACAATTTGAAAAGTTATTGGCCGTTCATAGTGATTCAACGGAAAAGGCCATTTCGAGACTAATATTCCATTCGAGACTAATGTCCCTTTAGAGCTAATAATATGCAGCTGCGGATCTATATTTTATTTATTCTTCTAAATATCAAAGGTGTATAAAATGGACTACACGGAAAGTCATCTAGGTTCTTGTAGTCGTACTTCATTCGTTGAAGAGTTTCGAAACTATGACTCACTATATCACGTGGATTCAGTTGCTGGTCTCTGTTTCGGAAATGGAACAAACACTTGCGCCAAAACTGTGCAACGTAATTGATCACTGTAACTGGAATGCAGCTTATCTACGTCATCAATTAATTCATCATTACTGAAGCTTTTCATCTACTAGTTACGACGTAACCACTGATATGAATCACTTGCGGAGTTTCTCTGTGATGTTACAGATTCGTTTAACCCCAATTACTCATAAGAATTTATGATCTATGTTGATGTAATTCTCGTATTAGCTTCTGTAAACTGACAATTCAGCTGGAGGAGTTTCAATAGTTAAGTAAATATGCATGCAAGATAACTCATTATTTGAGACGATTTGTAGGTGTTTTTTTTTACCACGATATTTTCGACGACGATGTTTTTAAACTGCAAACTTTTTTAACCCCCTTTATTTTCAATGACGATGTGTTGTACCACGATGTTTTAGAAATGGGATATTCTTCCCTGCTTCTTTGCCCCTACGATATTTTATACAACAGCGTTTTCTCCTTTCCTGCAAAATTCTAGCTATCGGCTAATAGCTTATATCCACAAATAGCCAGCTGGGATAGGCTTGTATCTGAAAATGTGCACTGAAAAAAAATACAGTTATATTTTCCCATTCTACTGGGCCCTATGACGCAATTCAACTTGCGTTTTTCATGACTCAAAAGCGCGACTTAGGATACGTATTAAAATTTATATATAGCATTGTTTTAATATACCTATTCGGGCATAAAATCAGAGTTTTTCTGAAATGACATAGCAATTTTTCCATATTTCGATTCTATGACAGAAATAATGCCAAAATGCAAAATTTTGTAAAAATCGAACGAGTAGTTTTTAAAAGATTAGCTTTTCAGAAAAACTGCGATTTTGTGTTAAAATGCCTATATTAGAACAATGCTTTATATAAATCTAATATATATCCTAAGTCGCGCTTTCGAGACATGAAAAATGCAATTTGAATTTCCTCAATCAGCCCAGTAGAACAAGAGATATAGAACTCCCCTCCCTTCCCCCCCACAGTGTACATGTTGGTGTAAAAAATGTTAGTGGTAGTTGGACAAGGAAAACAGTGGTGAATGATAACCCATATATTACTGTGCAAGAATATATATTTCCATCAACTGACACAAACAGCTGCGTGCAGATTGTTTCCACGAGCCTGTTTGCATTATTAGCTGACTGGGAATTAATAGCAAGTACAGTGGTCATCAGAATTCAAGAATGCATTTGTCATTTGACATGATTCCCTCCCAAACCATTTAACCACGTCGCGGAAACAAGATATTTTTCGGATAAGGTAAGGCAAATTCCGTGTTTTTTCCTCTGTCCAGGTCAAAGTCTAAAATCGCTGTTGAGACTGTATCTGGAGTCACCTCTAAACAATAGTCGCCCACTGAACATGGTTTCATTGAACATGACGACGGGACTAGTTTAAACGGGGCCCTCTGGAAGATGGAGCGAGTGGGATACAAACCATTGGTTTCCCTCGCATGCAATTCAATCTCGTTTAGACTTCGTGTAGCAGTAGAATGACTAATTGGAGTTCATCTAGCAGGTTGAAAGTCTAAAATCAAGTTTCTTGTACTCGCATCTCGGTTTCTTCGAGCCGACAGCAATAGAAAATGGTCTTCTGACGCAGTTGTTGCTCTTGCTCGCCCTTGACCAGTCTGGCCGAAGAATAAACCATTGCTTTAAAAGCGGCTCAAAACTCCTGATATGACACTTTGAGGGATATTTAAATCTTGGACAACCTCCATCTATGCTTGACCTCCGCCGATTCTACAATTATTCGCTGCTTTTGACCTTCGCTTAAATGATGGGTTTGAGCCATAACTACTGAATTTAGATCACTCTCAGAAATCGCATTCACTTTAACACTACAGACCGTAATTCCAACATTCTTCCATTGCGCACTACATTATCGATCACCGAATTTTCAAATTTCAAACATTAACATACGCGAAGTGCAATGTGTGCAATTGTATTTAATTAACATAAATAATTACAGCGTTGGACATTGATTGCGACGTTAACTTAACATATTTTTTCTCATTATCCTTTAATTTTGATGACCAGTGTATGTTTCATAAAATGTACACTAAAAATTTGCAAGGGTAGTGTATTCTTTTGAAAACATTCTGAGAAATAATTACCTGCCTACTGCTTTTTAAAAAACTCCTTTGCATAGAAAAATTAAAACATGTAAATATAAATTCCGAAGAATAATCTTTAACTCTTCTTACTTCGCTATCTCTTAGTTTTGTATAAGGAATAGCGGTTAGCTCTCCTTAGGTAAAACTGCATGTTTACCGTCCTTTATTTTTTTCAGTTAAGTTTAATTATTCATTTAGATGTAAATAAATTCAGCAAATTTGGTGGTTTCCACACAAGGAGCAATGTAATAAGTTGTTGCATAAAAAAATTAACTTACCCAGAATATAATGGAATGTTTCTTACCTGCAATATAAAAAAGATAAATTGTGACTACCACATATATAAAGATGAGAGACATAATTAAGCTGTTTA
>KK116309.1:127758-172072 GCA_000611955.2 Stegodyphus mimosarum
TAGGGAAAAAATAAAGGAACAAGTAGAGGAAAAATATAGTTAAAACAAGTAAAGAGTAAATTTAAAAGGAATCTAAATATTTTAGCAAGAAACGTTGCCCATTTGCCTTTCCCATATGTCATGTTGCATGATATTTTCGCAAATTTTGAGTTGTTTAACTTACATTAGAACCTCTCCGAGGATCTACCCACCCTGATTATGTACTTGAGACTATAATAATGCGGTTCTTCTTAATATATTTGGCCTTACTAACTTGAGCAGATTTTTATTAATGCTAACAATAAAAAGACGATGTTCTTATCCAACCGCATAAAATAATTATATTATCAGTAATAGTAGCGTAATGCTAATACCAATAAGAGTAGCTTATTGTTGCGTGTGTATACCCGTACGCACGCAATAGGTTTAATGAATGCAATCCGATAATAATATATTCAATGCACAAGCCTGATAATAGGTCAATAAAACTTTATTTTTTAATCGAAAGAAATATTTCAGAACTCTGGAATTTTCCACAGAAATATTCGTAGTATCACACAGTATAATCAGCAGTTGCACTTCAAACTACTAAGAACGCTAAACACAATGCAATGCAAAGCGCATCTAAAGAGAGAGCTAATCCGATTTCACGCTGAACTCACAACAATAACAACAGCAGCTAACTAAACAACTGAGAGTAGATGCTTTCTCTTCGGCCTTAAATAGTTTTCAACCGATTGCCGAGATATTTCTGGTACTTTTTGCTTCTCGAAATTATTGGAAAGCAATATGCGTCGAATTACGGTTACAGCTAACATAGTGGTCTATTGCATTTATTCAATTTCATTACTTATTACGGTGATACAGGGACCGAATCCAGATGTTGCTAAATACTCACCAAATTTGGAGACAAAATAAGTGGCAGAAACCATTGTCAGTTTTGCGAGATATCCCCAAATTATCGAGATACGCATTTACTCAATGTTAGATGGACCCGCCCCTGTATTCTTACTTTTCTGGCCTAGCTATCTCTGAAAATTTCTCTCGCACTACATTACACAGAAAAATACAACAATTTTACATATAATTCTACTAAAATTACGTACCTAAGTACAAAATCTGTAACATTATTATCGCTTAAGTTAACACTTTTAACATTTTTCAGTTTATTTCGTTCTTTCACTTCCAAACTCTGTCATGAAGATTTCAATGTGTGAAATTAAATTTTATATTAAAAACCAGGAAACACGTTTCTTGGACCATTTTTGCTACAATAGCCCTCACAACCCACCAGCCCACGTTTGTCTCATTTTTCAGTGGAGATTAGACAAGAGTTCTACAGCATTGCGGATCATTGCAGATGAAATGGTGACGAAAGTGCCGCAGTACAGATTCCAGAGCGCAGTCGTAGCCAAAATAAAATCAGGGACTAAAAGTACTATTGCCAAATCATGTTAGTAATTTGCTAGTAACTTTTCTTTCATATTTTATATCTTACATAACATGCATCCGAAATAAATACGTACCACAAAAACTGTAAAGTATTGTAAAAGCTATTCTCAGTACGAAATCTTGTGCAAATAAATCTGTTATGTTTTAGAGAACTTCTTTCAGTTTCCATTATTTGAAAATATTTACCATATATGTCTATAGCTTATATGCTAAACTCTCTCTATAGCTATATGGTATTTAATATTTACTGTATCATGTATATTTTACTTCTAAGGGAGTTACTATTAACTGCAACATTTGTTCATGTATAACTTTTGTGTAGAAGAATGCTATACTGCATTTCATTTAAAAATTTATTTTCAAGGAAAACAAACAAAGTACATTGACTGTTTTAGTGTAGATTGCATTTTTTCTGCCGAACGTTATAAGATTAATTTTAAAAAAATACGCACAATATATTTCCAAAGTTATAGAAATAAATACGTTTTTTCAGACATAAATATTAATGCAATTTTCATTCTAATTTCCGGAGTTTTTCGAATTTTGGTTTCATGTTCTTTAAAAAGTGAAAAACAATTTCTGCAAAACGGAATACTTGGATAAGTAAAATATAAGAATTACCTGCATGATACAGTTTTTTTGAAAATATTTCTTTTATGAAAGATGACATATAATTTAGTGTAAAATCATTTAATTTATGCTGGTTCAATTAATCATAAAAATGTCTCGCCTAGATGTCTGGAAATAAAGTAGCAACATTTTTACATCAATTTTTTACTTACTCGTAATTAATTTGATTAGAATTTCTTTTATAATATTATTATATTTGGTTTTACAGCTTTCTTTTCTTCCTTTTTCTTGAGAATTTGAAACTTATTTTTTCACATTTCCGCATGCTTATTGTTCGAATATGGCAGCTATAAATTCTATTTCCTTAAATATTAATTCCAGACATGCATTTTAAATTAAAAAATTTCTCGAAATAATTTGAATAATACTATGAGAAGAGTTTCAGCGCTGTATGTGAAAATATACATTAAGCTTTTCATGAGTTCACTTATAGGAGAGAAACATGAATTCGTCAAATATTCTTTACTCTTAATATTTGAAGAGGAAAACGTTTACACTTTTAAGTACAAATATGAGCAATATTTTCGAAAAGAAACTCAGATCACATGTCAGTGCCTATTAATGAAAACATTTTAAGATTTTTCAAGTAAAGGGCAGCTGTAATATAAAAGTTTCTTGTTATGGAGATGAACTTCATTAAAATAGCATTCATTAGTAACTTTCAGATGCGCTTTGAAAGTATCAACGAAATATATCTTTGTGGATTATATGAGCGAATGGAAAGCTTAGCATTTAATTCATCAAAGCTAGTGACATTTTTGGCCTTTGAAGGTCATATTAAATTTCATATATAGAGAACGCTGCTACTAACACATATGAAACAGCTTTCATAAAATTCTGTACCTTCTTAATGAGAATTTTGTAATTTGAAATATTTGTCTAGGATCACTGTTTAAACAACTGTAGCCCATCAACTTTCCATTACGAGGTTTCATGTTGTACAAGCTTGCTTACACATTTTTAGAACGATTTCGATAAAGGATAAAGAAAAGCAAATGTTTTGGAATAAATATTTCTGCTAACATTTATTATATGAAATGAGAAATACCGTCTGCTATTTTAAAATTTATTCTTCTTTTTAAAATGTCGCGTGTAAACAAGCTGTTCAATTATACGTTTCTGCACTTTCCGACGAGAAATATTTCCATTTAAAAATTCAGAATTATTTTTAAACATGTGGTATCTAAATCTTTAAGTGCACAATATGAAACGCTATTAATCAGAAAGGAAAAAACCGTCAATATATGTTTCTACATAAAAAAGAGGCTTCGAACGAAATAGGTACGTACTGTTTCTAAAGTTTCTAAATTTAAATCTATGGTAATAATAGAATATCTGCCGACGTAGAAATCAATTTGCAAAACTTTTTAAATATATCCGTAGCAAGAATAAATAAAATAATAAGCCAAGATAAAGGTAGATAACATAATGTTCTCCAAGTTTGGGCAAGGCATGAGGCTTAGCGCCGAACCATTTGTAAATCTCAGTATGAAAACTAATTATTTAGGGATAAATGGAAATACATTGTGACGATTGACGAAGCATGGGTTTACATAAGTGATGGCAACAATAAAAGCCTATTTAATATCTAAAACGAAGGGGGAAAATGTACAAACTTAGTTCCTCAATGCAACAAAAGTTTGAGTAAGGGATTGATGATTGTAAATAAACGTTCCTGGTGAGAGGATGTTCAAAAGATTGACAGGTTCACCTATTCTCGAATATACTTTAGCGGGAAAGGGTCCAACCACTAGAGAAATTTTTTTATCATTTTGGCCCACTAATGGTCGAGCAGATAAATCCGCTTAATTGAATAAAACTGCTAACCGCTGGTAGTTCGGCCCGTGTACACGTTAGCTGCATAGCTGCATTTCCCCCATACATAATTTGAATAAGAGTGCTCAGTCAGTGTCCATATACATAGGGTGTTTACCCACTTTTAGAACGATTTCGATAAAGAATTAAAAAAAAAGCAAACACTTTACTGGCAACAGTATGTAATTTGAAATTATAACGATAGTCTGCTTGTTTTAAATTTAATCTTCTTTGAAAAGTCGCTTGTAAACAAACTATGGAGTAAAGAATATATTTTTGTGCTTTCCGATCAGAAGTATTTCTATTTCACGGTGAAATGCATGGTACTAAATTTTTTTAAATGCAAAATAAGCAACAATACTGTTGGAAAGGAGAAAACCGTCAATTCTCACTTCTACCCGGAGAGGACACTCGAAATGAATATCCGAAAATCTTATGAAGATCTTATGTTTCTAAAGTTTAATCATTAACAACAAAATTCCCAGAAGTGAATTTCTGTGTCTTTATATATATCTGCAGCAAAAATAAAAAAATAATAAACCAAGATTTATAACTTTGACAAGCTAAAAATCATATGTTCATCAGGTTTTGCCGAGGCATGTGGCTCAGAACGCTTTGTAGAACCCTATAGTTACGGCATCGACTGTGTTTCGGCCACCAAAAAAGACGGCTAATATTCGTCATAAAACGCTAAAAATAATTTATTTGTTTATTTCAATTCTGCGATTATTTTCGATTATTCTACGATTGGTTTCAGTGATGTGACAACACGCGAATTCCTCCTCCCATATTGCTGTTTTCTAAAGATGAAACTTTCAGTTGTGTTTGCATTTTGTATTTTGAAGCAAAGTAAAGACATTTATGTGAATTTAAGGGTACACTTAAAAAAAGGGGGTGGGACAGTTCTACTTCGCCGATTAACGAAATTCAACTTGTGTTTTCATGTCTCAAAAGTGCGACTTAAGATATGCATTAGATTTATGTATAGTATTATTCTAACATAGGTATTTTGACACAAAATCGGACTTTTTCTAAAATAACATACCAATTTTTTTTTCTATATTTCGATTCTAGGAATCAAATTATGCCTAGATTGAGGTTTTAAATACTTTTGCCTGTCGCGATGTGAGAACCGAATTAATGGAATAAGAAATATATATCTAATGAAATTCGAGGGAGTACGTTTAAATGAAATTCAGCAAAAAATGCGTTTAATTTAGTATTCCGTACAAGGATGTAGCGGGGTGTACACATCAGGTAAAATTTAAATGAATTATCACTGTTGATGAAAACTTTATCGTCTACAAAACAATAATCAAAAACAAATCATGGTTCAATCGTGATGAATCAGCACAAGTCATGTCGAAAGCTAAATTGTACCAGAAAAGATCATGCTGTCCATTTAGTGGGATTATAAAGGTTTTGCTTATTTTGAGCTGCTTCCAAGGAACCAAACGATCAACGCAGATGTTTGCTGCCAGCAACTTATGAAACTGGATGAAGCAATCAGAAAGAAAAGTCCAGAATTGGCAAATCGTAAAGGACGTTCCACCAATGGCGAAGCATCATGCATATTAGCAACAAATACGAAATTACTGAAGCTTGGCTTGGGAGTGATGTCGCATCCCTCATATAGTCCCGACCTGCACCATCAGGTTATCGTTTATTTCGAAGCATCCAAATTTCTTAAATTTTAAAAATTTCAGTAATAATGATGATCTCAAATAGCATACAGCTGAGTTTTTTTTGCTGATAAAGACCAGAAGTTCTATGAGCGAGGGATAGTAAAGTTTCAAGAAAGATGGTAAAATGTCATAGAATATTTGACTGATGAATAGAATATTTTACAAAATGGAAGATATTTGACTCATGGAAATTAATTTTTTTTTGCACAAAACAAAGATGAGTTTCATTTCCCACTAATAAAAGCGAAATTGTTTTCTTTTCATCGCAATCCATCACAAAGATACTGGATCAAGTGGGAGAAAATACCTACCCCATTCAAAGGATGACTGGGGAGATAGCAACCCAAATGCCAAATACAGACAAGGATTAATTATTGTCCGCCACATTTTAATTCAGGTGTCAATATGGAGAACATTAGAATTTTTAGAAACCAGGAATGTAATAAATCAAGAATGCTCCCTTCCAGGACTCAACTTCGGATCTTTCGATTGCCACTCGGACGTGTTTCCAGTTACATCACGAAGGAACGTTAAGAAGGGCGAACATACCTTACGTATTAACATACTTATTTTTGTACGTTCATTCCGCAGATTTTCGTATCTATTTAATTTACAATATGGAAAAGAAGGGCTAAATATAATAACAAGTGTATATTCTCGTTATATGAAATTACTTATGTACAAGAAGAATCTAATCAGAAAGTAAATATATAACATAAAAAAAAACTAGAAATTGGAGATAAATGTTTTTTTTTCTGTTAACCGGTAAGAGCTTGTTTTTTAGATGTGTGTCATTTTTTTTTTCTTATTATTCTGTCAAAATTCCTTCCAAATTGATCATCATTCAAAAAATATTTAATTCGAAAGTTTTAATTTATTTTTCGTTCCCTAAGGGTGTTATTTGTTTCTTTCATTTTGGAGACAATTCTACGTTCAGAAGACCAACAAACGAAACGAAACAATAAACGATTGGCAATTTACACGACATAAGACCGTCAAATTTATTTCCTAATCATAGAATTACCCTAGCTGTACTATTACATAAAATAAGTCATTAAATCAATATTCTTTTTAATAACATTTTGATTTGAGAAACTGCAAGGTGATTATCAAATAAGTAATGCGTTTCTTTAAACACATCTTTCGTGCAGAAGTTTTATTACTTAGTACAAACAAAAATACCCCAGTTTTACAAAGCTTACTTATTTTACAACTAGCGTAACTAATAAGAGATGTATTAGCTGTCATATTCTGCCCATGAAATTCTCCAACTCCATAAAAAAATGAAACCTAAATATAAAATCAAAATTCTCAAGCAACGCAAAGACGCAACCATTTACATATTTCTTTTAATTTAATTGAAATGCTGAAAACCTGCTTTATTTCATTATAATATGAGAAGTATTTCTTATTTAATAGGAGAGTAGAAGCATTTGTACGATTTCCTGCTGCCCTGTGTTTCAGGAAAGTTGGGTTCTTTGAATACGAAATCCTTGCATTTCCCTTTAATTTACATATCATACGTTATGCATGAGTAAACCATTCCTTATTATAGAAAAATTTCGATTTCATTGTTGGTGCATGTTTTTTAAACTACAAGTGCTTCAGTTTTTTGTGTTTTGTTTATTCTTTAGAAATTTTGAAATATACAGTTTTAGCTTTCTTGAATCGTAGCAAAAATGTTCCATTTAGCTTCAGAGAATGGAGCACAATTCCAGCACAATTTCCATGGCTTAATATTATATTATAAAAATGCTGTTTGCTGCACATGATATTTCTTTATAATGTTTTCATAGTAAAATATAATCCCCTAGTAGTAAATATTTAATATCTATAAGTTCAGACTTGTTTGAACATTTTGTTATGCAGATAGTAGAAAAATAGTAAACACGTCATTGTAAGCTAAAAAAAGAAAGGCATTATAAAGAAATTCGTAATTTTTGAAAGAGGAAAAGATTGCTTCTTTCAGTAAAGTGAAGAGCCTATTCTGATTCATGAGTTAAAGATTGTCCCCCCTCCCGTGTTCCATCCATCGCATACTTATAGTTCTCCAGGTCCTTATTTAGTATATTCTTTACTTTTTTAAAGCTTCTGAAAGCAGATGATTACAGAAGAACGACATTAAATGCCGAGAAATATTGTGCCCGATAAAATATATATAAGATTAAAATGTTTAATATGTATTATTGCGTTCTACGGCGTAGATTTGGAGATATTGAAAACATTACTTAAATCAAAACACAATTTTTTCGTCAGCAAGCACTGTACACAGAACAGTTCAAACGACACGTTTACAGCCGTCGAAAAAACAACAACAAAGACGCTGAAACAATCAAGGCTTCAGGCTATAACAGTGATGATAGCTTAACGGCAAAGCACTAAATTACAGTTCCAGACTCGGTCGATCGCTTTTAAGCTAATCTCTGAACTAGAAACCTACTCCCTTCGCAGATAGGCACCTACGTTTGAGAATATTCCCGAGAGAACGGTTAAAAGTACGTTCTAGAATGTTCTCTCTCCGTCTATGACATAGCGTCACTTTTGTCGTCAAATATCGCCAACTGGGAAGATTTCGCTCCAAATCTGGCAGCATTACTTTTCCGGCCGATTTCTGGCAGCCCTAAGCCGTCAATGACCTACGCTGCTCAGCCGGCAGACTTTCTCCGCTCAGCTGGAGGAGCATCTTTCATGACCAGCTTTGCTAGGAAGTTAACTCACCGCTCAGTCGCAGGGCATTTCGCAACAATATGTGCAAAGTGCGCCTCCTCTGCATGTCAGAACGCGGGAGTCATAATCATTTATTGAGAAGACATTGTCCAAAAAATTGTTTCGAGATGGAGTAATGCTGTAACATTAAACTTCGTTACAAATTAGTTAAATCTACTATGGGAAATTTTAAGATTATTTGAACAGTATATGGTGATACATAATTATAAAGAACACATAGATATGCGTGTTACAACAGCTTTAAATGTGGACGAGGTAGAGTTTTTTTTTTTTTTTTTACATCGGGCAGTAACCATTTTAGGTTTTCGCTACTGTAAAGTCAAAACCTGTGGCCATTTTATTATGGAGGCAACTAATAGGCGGCCATCGTTACCTCCTATGAAGGGGCAGACAACTTACATTCATGCCTCCTCCGGGATTCGAATACGTGCCCTTCGCTATGGCAGTAGGTTTCACTAACCACTATACCGTTTGGGCGGCTGGCGCGAGTGAGCTGAAGATGAACCAAAGTTCCAGCACCCTTCAATAATTTCAAATATTATGCTTATTTTGCGAACGGTTAGCTCCAATGCCTCTAAACAGTCTTTCGGTGACTTTAAGAAACGTTGGAAAAATTGTATAGACTCTCCTAGAGATTATTTTGAAGGATATGTCAGGACTGAGTGTTCGGTGCATATTCTTGGCAAACATCTTCGTGAAAGTAACGAAATCCTGATCTTGAACAGGGAGCTGAATGCAGCTATGTTCTGTGGTAGAATACTGTGATTAAGTGGTAGAACTGCACTTCAGAGGGATTTACAATCCTCTTTTATTAAACCACAATTATGTACAGCCACTTCCGAACTCGGGAGGGATACAGAAAATAAAGACCGCACCTAGGTCTAAAATGAACAATCAAATTAATTTAAACTAAAGCTAAATAGAAATTAAACAGTCGTTGTTCACAGAGCTATAACGCGAGGTTGGCCTCTAAACTAAATGGTGCGCAGCAAGATTTAATTAATACTAACGCACTTAGAATTACTTCAATAAGTAATAGCGTAACAGCGCTAAGGCTTAGAATTTAAATACTAGCTGGTCAGGCGAACGTTGAATAGAGTAACAGTGGTCTGAGACTAAAAGCTCTTTCACACTGAGAGGTTCCTACCTCTCGTTTAAGTAGAGCTTGGCTCCACTTCAAATTAGCATAAAGCTAAAACGCGTGCTTATTCTAACGGGAAGTTGAAATGAGAAGAGATAGAAAAAGGCAAATTAAAATAAAACTTTGTTAGTTTAACTAAAACATTACAGATATTGTTACGGATTTCAGATTTATTTGGCTATTTATTTAGAATTGTAATTAAAGTTGTTTTACTTTCCAGTGCAGCGCAGACGATTTAGCAACGTCGGAAAAGTAAAAATACGAGAACGCATGCATTTAATATTTAATAAATAAATATCTCGTAATTACTGTTGCTATCCACAACTATCGAAAAATTCGAGGTTTTAAAAGAATATTCTAGTAAATAATCCAAAAGTTTATAAAAGCCAAATTTAAACACTTCATCTCTGTTGTTAAATGTAGCTGTTTTAAGCGAATTGTTTGTTTATTTAATGCTATGATTGACTGTAGCGAATTCGCTGTGAGATTGGATTAACTTTATCTCTTTTGAAGTGAATTCTGTTTAACGTTTGAGATATTGTGATAGTGTACTAATATCTGTGAGGAAATATTTCAGCACTTTTTGTTATTTCTTCTGAAAAGAATAAATTTTTCTTAACTTTTTTTTAACGACTGGTGCATTTAATCCATTACGAACACGTAGACACGCAACAATATAATTTTATTTGAAGGCTAGTAATCATTTTCATATATATAAAAAATTGTCCGGTTACTTGATGGGTGTTTTTGTATTACCGATTATATATGAAAGACAAACATCCTGTAGAATGTGTAAGTAATATATAGGATGCTTGGCTTTTTTGCACAAAGAATGAAAGATTCAAATTATTTTATTAACTTTCTCTAGACATTGTACGGAGATAACTAGACATTATAGGGAATGACAATTACTGTTTCGCCAAAGTACACAGCTGGCCACCCAAATTGCAACACCAAGAAAGACAAGAGATATCACAACAAAATGTATTTAGTAGATAACATGTTGACCAAGTATCAAAGGATTAAATTTATAGACTTTTGTGAAGTGTGGTAGCCAGAGTAGCCGCCATTGTTTAAGATTACCCCTGCTACACGCCTCGGCATTGATTCAAAGAGAATTTGGATGTGTTCTTGGGGAACAGCAGACCAAGCAGCTTCCACACGTTGCCAAAGTTAATTTGGTGTGGCAGCTTGCGATATAATCTGGGTCAGTCGTTCAGCAACCATGGACCACATGTTTTCTATCGGCGAAAGATCTGGAGAGCGAGCCGACCAGGGAAGCAATTCAATCTGGCGATTGACGAAGAACTCTTGGACAATGCGTGCCACGTATGGTCGCGCGTTATCCTGTTGAAATATGGCGGTTGGCAACCCTGAAGGTAAAAAAGGACAACTGGTTCCAACGCGTCGGAGATGTAGTGCTGGCTGTTTAAAGTACCGGCAATACGTACTAGAAGAGTGCGAGAGTGATATCCAATACCGCCCCATACCATAATACCTAGTGCAGGACCAGTGTGGCGTTGCATAACGCAGCTGTTCAGCAACCTCTCTCCATGGTGTCTCCAGACTCGAATCCGACCATCGTGGTGTTGCAGACAGAAGCGTGACTCGTCAGAAACGACAATTTCATTCCATTCTGCCGTGCACATCCTTCTTTCATCGCACCATTGGCGGCGGAGACGTCTGTGGTTGTGCGTCAAGGGTAGACGAAGCAATGGACGCCTTGCGGACAGACCACTCTGCTGTAAACGGCGTCGAGTGGTACGCGCAGACACTGGATAATGCATTACAGACTGAATGTGCTGCGCTATGGTTCGTGGTGTGACTGAGCGATCCGTCACTGTCATTCGCACAATGTTCCTGCCTTCACGTGAAGTGGTGCACTGAGGTGGATGCGATCGAACACGTCGATCCGTCGTACCCGCCTGCATCCAACGGTCACATATCCGCATTACAGTTGTTCGTTTTCGTATAACATGACTACCGATTTCCCTGCAAGATAATCCATACTCTCGGAAGGCCACTATCCTTCCTCTGTCGAACTCGGATACTTGATCAAACGATGATCGCTGTTTCCTACGAGGTATAATTGATCGTTTTTTGAATAACCGCAAGAAAAACATAATTGCCGAACTTGAAATCGTCTCAAACTCCAAGCCTTAAAGAGCGCTTTGACGTGGCGCCACAAGCGCGCGTGATGTGCTTCTGCGCTGAAATTCTAATCATTTGCATATCGTACCTCCGCTAATGCATGTTGTAAATTTAATGTTATTTGCATGCTGCCTCCAGGTTGTTGCATTTACGGTGGCCAGCAGTGTATTAAAAGAGAAAGGTTTTTATTGAAAAGACATCTGCTGTGGAACGCTTTAATGTGTTACTTTAGTAAGATAAATCACGATACGTTCGTTTTCTAGCAGCATTACATCACAACGAATAGCAACAAACAATCTTGCGATATCTTCTTAGTAACTATCTTGCATTTTCATCATTAACATTTAGTTGGAAATTTCTGTAAACCAGTTTTTGATCGCGGAACACTTTCTATAATTATCTCATCATAATGATGCGGCATGTTCTGTTAGCCATCTTGGCATTTTCGTAATTATCATCTGGTCTGTATTTCCTGTAAACCAGTGTTTCATCTCAGAACATTTCCCATTAACATCAATCACATCATAGCGATGCTTTATCATGATAAGTTTAGGATAAACTGTTTAAAGTTTCAGCCAATGCTACAAAAACTGTTCTCAGAACACTGTTTTCACAGCAATGAATAGCACTTTAGATAGTTTATCATAAAAAAGTCGTTGCATATCAGCATGCCTTGATTCCTTCTAGAACAATGCATTTGCTCTTAGCTTTTCATACTGCACAGTATGAACTAGGTTCGGTTGTCGACAGACACAACATATTTCTCACACAAAAATAAAGACTGCAAATGCAGATGGTGAATCTTCCGTCAAATGCGAGCATTGAAAGTCACTTTCCCTGCAACTCGACATTAGGAACATCACTAGAGCGAGTAATTTATACTACCTATGGGATGTCTCTACGTTCTTCGGCAATACATAGAATGCTCAGGAAATATGTAAAAGATTAATCTTCTTGCTTTGATATCCAGTTTTTGGCATTCTGTATACTGCTTAGACGTTCTATACAGCATCAAATCTTGTTAAAACAAAACTATTAGAGTATTGCAAAGAATGCTTACTTTAAAACTACATTTACCATTAGCATTATACATCTAAAATAATTTAACCGTCATATTCTGTCCATGAAATTCGCCTGGTTCGTAAAAAATGAAATCTAATTACAGTAGTAAAATTTTAAAGTGAAGCATAAACTACAACCATCTACGTATTTCTTTAAATTTAAATGGGAAAAAACTCTGTTTTATTCTATAAAAGTACAACTAGTATTTTTTATTTAAAGGAGAATAAAACCGATTTAATGTTTTATGATTTCGGTCATTTCGGCTATTTTGTCTTTCAGAAACGTTCGCTTCTTTGAATACAAAATCCTTGCAATTCCTGCATAATGTGCCTGTTATACGTAAGTTATGTATGAGCAAATTATTCCTGATTATAAAAATACTATTTCGCTTTCATTATTGGTGGGTGTTTCTTAAATTACAAGTGAGGCAGTTTTTTTATGTTTTTTACATTTACGAACAATCGTAAGATTTATATAAAGAATTTTTTGGTTGCTTGAATACTCTTGAAAGGCAGTATAAATTTAGCTGCATTTTTATGGCTTAAAATTTTATTAGAGGAAAGGCTGCATCATACAACATATCTTTATAATATTTCCAAAAGTTAAATATATTCCTCTTGAAAAACATTTAATTGCCGTTGATTCGTTCTGATTTATAATATTTGGACACACATAGCGATGAAGATAAGTAAATGTTTATGGCATGATAAAGGCAAGGCATTATGAAGAAAGTCATAAACTTTCCGCAAATTCCACAATTTTGTTTCCTTTTCATCATGCAAAATGCTGTCTCATGAGCAATTCTTCGTATAGTTCTTGAGGTTCCTAGTCCTTTATTATGTTAAAGATACTAAAAATATATAGTTAAAGAGAACATTCCATTCTCATGGATTTTGTAAATGAGATGAATGCCAAAAAACGTAATGCAAAAATAAATATAAATATCGTTAGTTTATATGTGACTGGCTATGTATGAAAAACAGACATTCTGTGGCATAGCTAGGCCATGTATTTAATGCGTGATATTTTAGGCTAAATATGAAAGCGCTGAACTACACTGGTGAAATAAATTAAGAGAATTTGCATATTTTATCGAATTGCATGAAAAGAACTGAACTGAAGGGAAAAATCACTGCTTCTAGATAAAAATGCAAATCTTGTACGGCAAATACCTAAGCGTACATATGTGTTGTAACGTATTTAAAGCGCTGAATAATAGATATTGTGATAACATTGTGTGCGGTTGCTACGCTACCAACGTATTTATCTGTAAAGAATATCGCATCAACGAGCTAATGTAATCTTCATCTAGCTATGGGCGCGCCACTCTTTAAAAATGATTACGAAAATGTTTAGTTAGTTGTTCCGAAGATTTGAAAAATAAAGTTTGGTTGTTCGTTCAGATTGGTGAGTGTTATTTAAAACTTCATTACAGACTTATTGTGGTGGCAGCGGTGGGATCGAAAGGTGAAACCAGTGTTGATTTAAAAGAAAAGAAAATACAGTATTTGTGAGTATAAGTTATAATGAATACTGTGCCATTTTATATGAAAATGTTGCATCTTATTATTGAATTCAACTATTAGAACGATATTCTAAGTTTAAACTTTTGAATTAAAGCGTCAAAATATTTAATGTTCTTATAAAATTTGAGCTCTTGTGTTAGAGTGGCAAATTTATTACGTTAATATTAGAATATTTTATTATAAAATTTGAGCTCTTGTATTAGAGTGGCAAATTTATTACGTTTATATTAGAATATTCCTATTATGAAATTTGAGCTCTTGTATTAGAGTCGCAAATTTATTACGTTGATATTAAAATATTTCTATTATGAAATTTGAGCTCTTGTATTAGAGACCCAAATCAAGAATTTTGTTGTGTGAATCAAGTTAGAGGCTTGAAGTTTTTTATTTACTTTAGTATAATATTAAGAGCAAGCTTCGCAGATTTTTGTTTATCGGAAACCACATACGTTTCATTGCATTAAGTGTTTTAGAAAAAAAAAATACGTTGTGCCATACTTGAATTTCTAATAAAAAAAAAGGCTAGATTGAGCAAGTTGATTTGAATTTTTGAATATTGACTAAAAGCATTTTTAAATTAATTTTGAAAACGCTGTCGAAGAGTTTTTCTCTTTCTAAACATGTCATTTCTTGCCAAGGGTAGAAAAGAAGATTTAATAGAAGTAGCCGAAGAATTAGGTGAAGAAGTGCCGCTAACTAGTAAGAAATTAAAAAAATAATCACTAAAAGTCAGTTTTACGATGAGGAAGAAGTTAAATTAATTCTAGACCGAATAATTGCTGAACGCCTGGATCGAGAAGCGAGAAAAGAACGCTTAGCTCAAGAAGCAAAAGAAGAACACCTGGCTCAAAAAGCGAGAGAAGAACGCCTAGCTCAAGAAGCAAAAGTACGCCTGGCTCAGGAAGCGAGAGAAGCAAGGGCATATGAATTGGAAATGAAGCGGCTTGAAATTGAAAATCAAGTAATACGAGCTAGGGAATCAACAGCGAATATAGTAAAATCAAGCAACAAAATCCAGTTGTCATAAATTACTCCGAAGTTTGACGAAAAAAGGGATGAAATGGGATTATATTTGATTAATTTTGAGAGAAAAGCTGAAATGGCTCAGGTTCCTAAGAAAGATTGGGTGGCTTATCTTTTGGGTGTTTTACCCACAGAAATCTCCAATATGTTAGCCAGAGAACCCTCTGAAGACGCGACTAAGTACGAATATGTGAAAAATTTAATATTAAGAAGATATAAACTTAACAGTGAAAAGCTGAAACAGTGTTTTTATCGACATCAAAAAACTCCCGAAAAATCTTGGAGAAATTATGCTCATGAACTTTATAGTTATTTTTTGGAGTGGATTGAGGATTTAGAAATTAAGACATTTGAGAATCTGAAAGATTTAATCGTTACCGAGCAAATTAAATATAGGGTTCCCATGGAAGTAAAGGATCATTTTCTTGACCAATGGATGAAATTAAAAACTCCATATGAGCTAGCAGAAAAATTAGACGAATATGAGAGTATTAAACAGAGCTTTAAGAGAGAATATCCTAGAAAACAAGGTTTGAAACTTCAAGAAAGACATCAAAACGTGAACAAAATGCAAAGTGGTTATCATAGTAAACATAATCCTAAAGAAATCTCGAAAGATTTTAATCCTAAACCTATAATTAGGGCAGAATAACTTTAAGAAAGACATCAAAACGTGAACAAAATGCAAAGTGGTTATCATAGTAAACATAATCCTAAAGAAATCTCGAAAGATTTTAATCCTAAACCTATAATTAGGGCAGAATGTAGTAATAAATTTCATGAAAGGGAATTTGAAAAGCGGAGACAACCTCGTTGTTATGAATGCGGATCCTACTCGCATCTTCGACCTCTGTGTGATAAACTTAAGAAGACTTTAGAAACTGTAGCATCCAATGAAATTGTACTCTCAAATGAATTTTCCAAAAATAGTTTTAAGGATATTATGGCTCCATATACCAGCCTAGGTAAAGTAAATGGCTATAAAATGCCCATACTTAGAGATACCGGTGCAACGTTGGATTTGATTTGCCAAAAGTATGTATAGCCTTCCATATATACGGGTGAGACAGTGTGGATACGAACACCTCTGGAAGAACAGCCAGTGTGTTTACCTTTGGCTGAGGTAGAGCTTGAATGTGATCTTGGTCATATAATAACAAAAGCTGCAGTCTTAAGAGATTCAGAAGATCAAGGAAAATATCTTCTGGGTAACAAAACCGCTGCGTTATTTGAAGAAGCAAAACTAGATGAAGAAGTTCAAGTTCATATGATAAATGCCGTACAAACTCGTGCTCAACAGCGACGACTAAAAGAAACGGAAAATCTGGTCTCAACAAATGAGTTAAATTCTGAAATTGAACTTAACGACAAAGACACATTGACTGAAAATGAAAGTTTGCCTCCTGTGAAATATGAACGTTCAGAATTAGATCTGATAAAGGCCTCTCCAGAAAGTTTTATACAAGAACAGCAGGAGAGCGTCGAATTGAAGCAGTTTTATGAAGAAACTAAAATAAGATCTTCTAAGAGTGCGAGGTATATGTTAAAAGGTCAAATGCTCTTTTTCAAAAAAGAAGATCGTGATGGAACACAAAGACTATTGATTGTTGTTCCTGAAAAATATCGGAAACTGTTGATGACTATTTGTCATGAAGAAGCAACATATCATCTTAGTGCAACAAAGACCAAAGATGCTTTATTCAAAACTTTTTATTGGCTAAATTGTTACAAAGATGTCGAGAATTTTGTTAAAACTTGTGAGAAATGTCAAAGAGTTGGAAAGCCGCAAGATAAAAAGAAAGCGCCTTTGAGGATTGTCCCTGTTATCACAGAAATATTTTCAAAAATAAATGTTGACGCTTGCGGGCCTCTGCCCGTGACACCTTCAGGAAATAAGTATCTTATAACTGCAATATGCATGTCTTCAAAATATCCGGATGCAGTTCCTGTCGCAAATCTTTGTTCAACCACGATTGTTGATGTTTTCCTTCAAATTTTTAGTCGAATGGGATTTCCAAAGGAGGTCCAAACCGACCAAGCTACATCTTTTACGAGTGCACTGACATCGAATTTCCTAGAAAAATTTGGAATTAAAGTTGTACGAACTTCTATTTACCATCCACAAAGCAATCCTGTAGAGAGGATGCATAGAACTCTAAAAAGAATTCTTCGCGTCCTATGACTAGAATCTGGTCCGGACTGGGATAAAATCTTACCTCAGGCTTTATTTGCTCTTCGAACCACTATTCACAACAGTACTGGATTCTCGCCCGCAGAATTAGTTCATGACAGAAACTTAAGAACTCCAATTATGCTATTGTATGAAACATTATTTGGTAAAGAAGAGGAAGAAAATACAGTAGTGAACTAATGAATCGCGTGAGGAAATGTCAAGAACTCGCTGTCCAGCATATGGATGAAGCCAAAGGAAAGCAAAAACTCTGGTATTATTGCAAAGCCGTAGAACGTAAATTTCAAGAAGGAGACTTAGTTCTAGTTGTAGCTCATCGAAGCCAAACAAACTATCAGTTAAATGGGTGGGTCCTGGAAAAATAGTTCAACAATTATCAAATACAAATTATGTAGTCGAGTTTCCCGAGAAAAATAAAACTCAGGTGTATCACATTAATATGCTGAAACCGTATTTTCAACGAGCAGAAAATATAAACTTGCTATGTATAGAAGACCGGATAAACGGCTATGGAGATGAAATACCGAGTCTAAATTATAGCGTAAATACTGAAATATCTAAAGTTTTGCAAGGCATCCAGTTGAATTCACTATTATCCGAAGACCAACGAAAAGATTTACAGCAGTTGATATGCAAGTATTTCTGTATTATCTCTAATGAACCAGGATGTACTGACCTTAACGAACATGATATAGAATTAGAAGCACAAAGACCAATATGCGCAAAACTTTATCGTATGTCTGCTGGACAAACCGAGATTTTAAAAACGGAAGTAGAAAAGATGACAAAACTCAAAGTAATAGAACCAGGTGAATCGGATTTTACCTCTCCACTCATACTGAAGTTCCTGGAAAAGAAGCAAGACCATGCATTGATTACCGTCGCTTAAACGAGGCAACTAGGACAAAATATTTTCCCTTGCCAAACATTGAACATATAGTGGAAAAGGTGTTATCTGCCAGATATATAACTGCTTTAGATCTTACTCGAGGTTACTGGCAGATCCCACTAACTAAAAGAGCTCAGCGTTATGCTGCTTTTGTGACAAGTTTTGGAACATTTAAACCTTTAAGGTTACCTTTCGGGCTATAAAATCACCATATGACTTTGTAGAGACATTAGGTTTTTTTTTTTTTTAGAAGCCGGAGAGATGAAAAATATGCATTGCCTTCGCCGGGGATCGAACCACGGACCTCTGAAATACCGGCTCAGCGTGCTGACCATTACACCACGAAGGCACGCTAAGACTGTGGGAGATATACCTTATAACTTTAGCCGCTTGATGGCAGGATTATTAAGAAACTGTGAAGAATTTGTTGTACCCTATATTGACGATGTTCAGTATTCTCGCAAACTTGGGAAGAACATTTGAAGCAATTAGAAATTATTTTGGAGAAGATGAAAATTGCTAAACTGCATATAAAGCCTTCTAAATGTCGCTCATACGACAGTCAAATATCTATGTCATGTAGTAGGACAAGGTCAAAGAAGACCAGCAGAAATAAAAATCCAAGCCATAAAGGACTTCCCTAAACTACGACGAAAACACAAGTCTGGTCATTTTTAGGACTTACGGGGTATTATCGAAGATATATTTCTGAATTTTCTGTGATTTCTGCACCACTGACAGATTTGTTAAACGGAAAATGTTGCAAATCAACCATAAATTGGACTGATGACTGCCAAAACGCTTTTGATGAACTCAAGAAACGGTTAACACAAAATCCAGTCTTATACAGTCCGAACTTTTCTCAACCTTTTATCGTTCAGTGCGACGCTTCGAATATTGGTATTGGCGCTGTATTATCACAGCTGAACGCTAAGGCGAAGAAAATTAAATAATATTTCTTAGCAAAAAGTTTTCACCTACTGAACAGAAGTACAGTACAATCGAAAGGGAGTGTGCTGCCATTGTCTTTGCAGTACAAAAGTTAAAATTCTACCTAGATGGACCTCATAAGTTCATTATTCAGACTGATCATAATCCTCTAGTATGGTTGGATAAAAACACTGGGACTAATCCAAGACTATTAAGATGGGCTTTGATCTTACAACCTTTTAACTATGAAGTTGCGCATCAAAATGCAAGGAAATGCAAGGAAGGCAACATCAAAATGCGGACAGTTTAAGTCGCTGTATCCAAACATCTCACAACTAAAATATACATTCTAGGAAGTTTAAAACTTCATTGTTTAAATTTTTGTAATATTAGAATATTTCATTCTACATGTTTATTTAAGTAAACCTCTTTCTCTTGTTTTTGTTTTCAAAAAAAAATTGTATTTCAAATGAAAATTTTCTTAAAGATTCCATCAATTTGAAAGTAAAAAAAAAACTTTTCTTCGAAACGTTCCCCGTGAGGGAAGGAATTTAAGACTGTAACGTATTTAAAGCGCTAAATATTAGATATTGTGATGACATTGTGTTCGGTTGCTACGCTACTAACGTATTTATCTGTAAAGAATATCACATCAACGAGCTAATGTAATCTTCATCTAGCTATGCGAGCGCCAGTCTTTAAAAATGATTACGAAAATGATTAGTTAGTCGTTCTGAAGATTTGAAAAATAAAGTTTGGTTGTTCGTTCAAATTGGTGAGTGTTATTTAAAACTTCATTACAGTGTGTACGCGAAGCCAGCAGAAAAACAAGCTTTGTAAGAGCTTGGAGGGTAAAACAAATTCCGTTCTATAGCACACCTCAACGAATTTCTTGGTATTATCTTGCAGCAATCGGTTAAATGCACATCGAAACAGTAAAAATGATTAACCACTAACGTTTAGATGATGGAATGAGGTCGTGATTGTGAGGAGGCTAAAGACAGGCCACTCGCAAGTCCAGATATGCAGAGAGTTTAACTTAACTCCCAGCGTCGTATGTACCCTATGGAAACAGTTTCAGGATACTGGATCCATCGAGAGAAAGCCTGGGCAAAGTCGTTCAAGAGACACGACGGCCAGAGAAAATCGCTATTTCTCCATTTTAGCGTGGCGTAACAGAGAAGCTACAGCTTCTCAGCTCTCTCGCGACCTGTATGCAGCCACAGGAACCCGTGTGACAAGGGTGACTGTTTCCAAAAGACTGCATGACTGAGGGTTGTTTGCCAGAAGACCGGCTGTTTGCGTCGCTCTCACGCCTACGGACAGGAGAGACCGATTAGCATGGTGCAGGGAGCATAGTGATTGCAGTATGGAGCAATGGGCGACCGTTCTGTTCACCTATAAGTCCTGTTTTAACCTAAACACCGATTCTCGTCGTACTTTCATATGGAGAGAGCCACGGACCCGCTACCTACCCTTCAATGCCCTCGAAACCAACAATTATGGCGGTGACGGTGTAATGGTCTGGGCAGGCTTCAGGTTGGATGGCCGCACATCTCTCCACGTCTTTGACAGAAACTCTGTGACTGGTGTGAGATATAGGGATGAGGTCTTGGAGAGCTATGTTCGCCTTTAGCGAGATGCAATGGGCCCCGAGTTCATCTTACAGGACGATAACGCGAGGCCACGTAGAGCTCTTCTGGTCGACGAATTTCTCGAGAGTGAGGATATTCGCCGGATGGATTGGCCAGCCAGGTCTCCAGACTTCAATCCGATAAATCATGTCTGGAACGTTCTGGGGAGGGCAATTGGAACTCGTAACACCCCTCCGACAACCATCCAGGAACTGAAAGCAGTATTGTTTAATGAGTGGGACCAATTGCCACAGGCACTGAAAGTTGCCTTTTTTCCAGTATGACATCACGCTGCGAGGCCTATGTGGCTGTAAGAGGAGACTATACCCCCTATTAACCCATTTCTTTTCTGCCTTCTGCAACCGCGGTTTCAGACTTTCTCTCCGATGAGTGTTACACACGAACATGTGTGTCTATTATAGCTGTTGAATTTTTAATTTGTTTGTATTATACCAACCTATGTTCACACCAAATTTTATTAAAATCTGTCCAGTAGTTCTGGAGATCGTAGATCAAATATGAAAATTCTCTTTATTTATTTCACCAGTGCATTCGAATGTATACTGCGCCAAAAAAATGGGGGCAGTTCTATATCTTCCGTTCTACTGGACCGATTGACGGAATCCAAATTGGGTTTTTCATTTCTCGAAAGAAAACGCGATTTAGGATATGTATTAGATTTATATATAACATTGTTCTAACACACGTATTTTGTTTTCTCTGAAATGACATGCCAATGTTTTTCCGTATTCCGATTCTACTACTCAAATTACACCTAAATATTAAATTTTGTAAAATTTGGTGCGAAATTTAATGAGAAATTCAAAAATGTATCCCCGCTTATTTTTTTCTTCAGTTTGCGTCAAGAATAATTCACTTTGCAAACTTCTTAATTTATACCAACCTATTTTCCTTTTTTCCTTGCAGACGAGCGGAAAAAAGTCCTCGTTCATACTTTCAAATAATTTTAATAACACGCGTAAACCACATTTGGCGTTATTATTGATTATAACAAATTTGTGAAATTTCAAAACGTGCCAATATGTAAATTCACGTATATCTTAAAAATTTTTGAATAAAAAAAATCTAATTTTTTGTAGGTGGGCCTAGAAATACTTCTACTTTAAGAAGATGATTTATTTTTAACTTTTTTATGTTTTATTTATATGTTTTAGTTAAAAATGTTTTTGGAAAAATTTATAAAAATTATTTAAAACTACAAATTTTAAAGATAAATCATAAAAATTGGGCGAATTGTATTTGAAATGAAACTAAATTTAGAAATGTGGAAGGAAGAGTCAAGTAAGTTTAATTAAAAAAAAACTGGTATTTACAAATATATGCCAAATTCAAGTAACATTGAGGAGCTAAAATTTTGAGAGCTAATTTTGTAAAAACTACAGGTGCGATTTTTATAAAACTTGGCAGTTCGGCATAATTTGAGTCGTAGAATCAAAATACGGAAACAAATTGGCATGTTGTTTCAGAAAAAGTTCGATTTTGTGGGAAAATACGTACATTAGAACAATGCTATATATAAATCTAATACATATCCGAAGTCGCGCTTTCGAGACATGAAAATGCAAGCTGAATTTCGTCAATCAGCCCAGTAGAACCGGAGATGTAGAACTGTCCCCTGTTTTTTTTTTTTTTTTGCGGTGTATTATCTTCTTAGACACTCTTATGATACATTGGCATCGTACAGAATGACATCCCCAACAGTGGTCGACTGGCAAAGACCAATGAGTATTTATCCAATGCGGATTTACCCATTGCGAATTCCCTGATGCATGGTCGATTTTCTCCTTGGATAAAGAGAATAGGAGCCAGTTTCTCTCAGAATGTGCTCCTCGAAGACATTCCTTCCTTTAGTCAAATAATCCAAGCGTGCATTGCCATATTTCAATAACCATAACTGGTATCGAATGGCAAATGCTATTCTAGACGACGTATTGAAAGAGAGTCCTGAAAAGGTTTTTTATTAATAACATGTTGTCAGGACTGAGTGTTCGGTACATATTCTTGGAAAACAACTTCGTAACAGCTTAAAGTTCTGATCTTGAACAGGTAGCTGAATGCAGCTGTGTTCTGTGATAGAATACTGTGATTGAGTTGGAGAATAATTGCACTTGAAAGGGATTTAAAATCCTCTTTTATTAAATTACTATTATTTACAAACCACTTCCCAACTCGGGAGGGATACAGAAAGTAAAAGACCACACTTGAATGATGAAAAATGAACAAAATGAACAATCAGATAAATTTAAAACTAAAGCTAAATAGAAATTAAATAGTTGTCGCTCACAGAGCTTATAACGCGAGGTTGGCCTCTAACTAAATAGTGCGTAGCAAGATTTACTAATACTGACGCACTTGGATTTATTTCAATAAGCAATTACGTAAAGCGCTATGGCTTAGAATTTAACTGCTAGGTAGTCAGGCGAGCGTCGAGTAAAGTGACCGTGATCTCAGACTAAAAGCTCTCTCACCCTGAGAGGTTTCTACCTCTTGCTTAAATAGTCGTTGGCTCCACTTCAAATTAGCATAAAGCTGAAAACGCTCGCTTCTTCTAACCGGAAGTTGAAAATGAGAAGGGATAGAAAGATTTAAATTAAAATAAAACTTTGTTAGTTTAACTAAAACCTTACAATGTGATATACAAATCTATGATATCGCCTTAATGTGATATATCAGTTTGCTTTTAATTTCACGAGCATGGCATCGCAGCCATTCAGTAGCCGATAGTCACGCGTTCCTTTTTAAGAGTCATCTTGGCTGTTTCCTAACTAGCTTCTGGTTGTTCTAATTCTAATATGTTTTTTTTTCGTTAGAGAAGCACGGTTTTTGCAGTGGCTTTGACCTTAGACAGTTCGTCTGAGAATTGTCGCTCCATGCCAGCATGTAGTACTTCAATCGCCGACAATTCTTATTGTTCTTTTCATATTTATACAGCACAGTATAAACCAGACTTTTGCTGAACGAACTCAAAGTAGGCTATTCCCTTACTTCCAAGAAAAGACTGAAATCCAAATAATGAATCTTCTCTTTGACGAGAGCGTTGAAAGTCCCATGCCCCTGCCACGTGATGCTAGAAACTTTATTAAAAGAAGGTGTAGAGACATTGGATATTTTTGAAGCGAAAATATATGAAAAACGAGCAGTGCCCTCGCCGGGACTCGAACGTGGACCTCTCGAATACGCGCCGAGTGTGCTATCGTTACACCAAGAAGGCATGCAGAAAGAAGGGAGAAATTACCTTATATACTCCCCCTTTTAATGAGCGGCTGGTTATTTTAAACCTAATAATTCTACAATGGAATTCTACTTAATAATTCTACAAAACAGGAGACATCAAAAATTAGCAATGCCCTTGCCGGAGCTCGAACCTGGACCCCTCCAAGACGAGTCGAGTGTGCTAACCGTTCGGGTTAATAATGTGCAATGCCTTCGCTGGGACTCAAACCTGGACCTCTCGAATACGCGCCGAGTGTTCTACTGTTACACCACGAAGGCGTGCAGAGTGGAGGATGAAATTACCTTATAAAATATGTTTAAACTTTGCAGCTATAACTTCTGGTACTGCTTTCAAATGCCTAGAAAATGTGTAAAATATTAATGTTTTCGTACTTTGATGAGCAATTTTCAGTATTCTATGTATTAACTAGGCATTTCATTAAATGCTTTCCTGTAACATACATATTTATATTTTGTTAATACCTGATGACATACATATCACAAATACAAATTTTAAAGGAAATGAATCTAGATTTAAGAAAGATTTAAGAAACTAATTTTTAAACCCAATCTGGACAAGTTTTCAAGTAACAACTTGTGGTAATGAGCATTATGTCATCTTATCTTTCTTTTTCAAAAATATCGTTCCATTTATATAAAAATACCAAGTAGGATGTTTTACTCGATTTTATGCAATCAACATTTATTGCCACGAAAATATAAACTGTTAAATTAGATACAATGTGCTTTTACTGATACTGCAAATAGTAATCTCGATTTTTTAGTAATTTCGAGTAACGTTAGTAATATAGAAAATTAGTCCTTTCGTTATGCCTCATGACATGAAATCGTAATCATCAGCGTAGATCAAAGAAATTTGTCATCTCCAGAAACATATAAGTTTAAGAATTCTCGAATGATTATCACGTTGGTGATTTCTTTTATTGGTAGGAAATAATGTGCAACGAATTGGCACCGGAATAGTAGCAAATTCAGTGCTCTGTAAAGGAGTAATGAGCTGATTTCTGAAAAGACTTTAACGCATTAGTTAGAAAAATATTCCAGTAGTTGGTATTTGTTTCAAAATAATGCTATCTTAGGTGATGTAACTGCTGTCAAATAATACTCGACTTAGAAAAAAGAATTTATTTTTAAATCAGTTCCCTTTGCACTGGCTAGTATTGAGGCCTCTTGAGTTCTTTCAGTTTTCTCAAGTGCAATCTCAATTCATAAGTCTTGTTTGCTTCTCAATCATTGGTCTGTTCTTGTATTAAGCTGGCTAAGTTCAACAGTTAGAAGGGAGAGTTTCGGCGTAACCTTCGCAGGTAATCTGGTAAGGTAAGGGTTTTTCTTTGTTAATAATATGAAAACAAGAACTATGTTGACGAATCGATTTTAAAATTTAGGGGAGCTCCTCTTTTTTAACACATTGAGGGAGGCGCAAATTACACGAATATTTTTAAAATTTTCAGAACCTGGAGCTAAAAAATTAGGAAGGAAATGCAGTATGTATAATTTTCATTCGCTCCTGAAAATGAACCAAAATCTGTAACATTTATCGTTGTCTTCACAGAAATACGTACTAAATTAATTGGTTTCATTTTCGTTCTAAAACCCTCAAAATACAAATGAAAATAAGTATTTCTGCTAAAGTATTGTTGGAAAGTATATAATTAAGTGAAAAAGATTAGTCTAACATGTAGGCAAGTTAACTGATTTATAAATATGTAGGTGAATAGAATTTCTAAATCGTTAATTTCTCTGCTTTTATCAAAATCAAATTTCTATCTTGCTCTTACTTTCAGAAGCAAATTTGATGAAACATTGTTTATCAGAAACTACACAAGCCTTTTTTTTTCTCAACTGCAAAACTGTATCCGTATAAAGTAACATATTTCGAGCGAAAAATAAGTAAATAATAAAGAAAAAGAACTGGAGGAAACATTGAATTTTCGACTAATGCCACACCGATGGTGGTTTCAGAACATCTGTTTCAATTTCGATAAAAACGAAAGTTGAGGAATGAGCAGGGAGGGATGAATTGCTTAGTCGTTAGAATTGTGGGGCTGTATTTTTGTAGCAATGGCATGGTATAGTGGTTTAGTCGAGTAACAGAGGCGACTCGACCACTGACAAAAACAATTTATATGGAGCAAATGCAGTTGTAGAGGCAATTTTCGAAATGATATCCGCTGCGGTAAATAACGAGTGGTTGTTTTGTGTTTATGGATTTCGATTCGTTTTCGCGAACGTTCCTTCTTTATGTATGTGTATTGAAAAATAAGTTGGCATACTTTCAAGACTGAAGTTATTGGAAACAAATATTTGGAATGGTAACTATATTTTCTTTCCACAGCTTTTCATGAATAGAAGAACGGAGAATAGCCATCAGTGCAATAAGCTTATAATTCAAAATAAATGCTCTCATACTAATGGATTAAGGAAGAATTTGTCAATTGCCAAAGAATAGAAATTATTATTAATAGATTTTGGTCGGATTTTCCTGCAGACGATAAGAATATGTCTCAAAGCCACAGTTGATATCAACACGGGCACGTGGTTTTGATATTTCGATGAAGTGATCTCACTCCATTGAAGCCCAGAGAGTTAAAACACCCAGTGAGGCAAAGGCGTTATGAAATCTCATCAGGGAATCATGTTTAAATTAGCGTCGCCCTCATTTTTCCGAATGGCAACAGTTCTGCACGCTGGAGATAAATATCTGATTTATTTCGAAAAGTGTTGCCACTGCTTGCTATCATATCGTAGAGTTTGTTAATAAAAAATTCGTAAGTTTTACAAAATGTGCAATAAAAATAGCATTCCCAAACTTTGAACATATTATTATTGTCAAAGGTCATGTTCTGACATTGAAGAAAGCAAGCGATTTCATGTGACGTCATTGTATGTCAAAAATGTTTCGTTTATGTTAGCATTTTATATAATTAGCTGCCGTTGGCCACTTTTGGGTTTCACATTAGGATACCTGATAAGATGTGTTATTACTTCGTTAATTCTTTTATTGATATTGAGAAAGAAGTTTTTATATTACATTAAATTTAAATCATAACATACAAAGTATACGTATTAACTAATGTTTCTAAAGTTAATGTTTCCTGGTTTGGCAACAAAAAATTATTTACGAATTGTTTCTTGTTTCGAAAGAATGAACTAACTTTATTCATACTCAAATGTTTTTATCTAAAGTTATCTATACTGAAATATTTTTATCTTCCAAGTGTACATAGAACTTATAAATTTCGTGTTGGTTCCAGCTAGCAACTTTATATACAGTAAAGAGGAATAATTTTATATAAAATACAAAATCTAACTTTTAGCACGTCCATGTCTTATACTTTTTTTGAATCACTAAGATTTTTTAAGCAGGAAACATGAAAATTGAACAGTGCCCTCGCCGGGATTAGAACCTAGACCTCTCGAACATGAGAAAGGGATTTCTATAAAAGAAAGCAAAAAAAAAAGCTTCAAACAATCCAGCGACCCTTCCTTCTCAACTACACAGGAAGCTATAGAACAACATCAAATGCGGCCTTCTTCCAAATCGCTAACAGCACGCACTTTTCATACGCGCTGAACAAGAATTCCATAAGACAACATTACTACAAGTGCGAAAGAAAAATAATATCATATTAAGCATGATAAAGAAGTAAATGAAAAGAAACTCCCTCAGCTGTATACAGAAGGTTCCGGCCTAGAGGAAGGTAAAGGCAGCGCAATCAAAATCTACATAGATCCCACTCGACAACAGAACAAAAGTTCCACCTAGATCAACAAAATAGTGTATTCCAAGCGGAATCAGTAGCGCTTCTCCAAGCAATAAAATACAGCATCACAAACTCCCTAAAAACAGTATATATCTTTACAGAAAGTCTTTCAACGATGTATATCATCGGAAACACACACCACCGATCAAAATTAATCCAAGAGATTACAGAAAGAACTTTAGCATCACAAAATCAACATTTCTTTGTCACTTGGTTGAAGGCACACGCAGGAACAAAAGGCAACGAGGAGGCTGACATCCTAGCCAAAGAAGCAGCTAGGGGTCGAAACGCACAAAACTTATTAGTACCGTGGCCTGGCTCGCACCTTAAAAAAATCATAAGCAACAAATCTGAAACTGAATGGCAGAACAGGTGGGACAACGCCGAACAAGGAAGAAGGACTTATCAATTGTTCCCAAAAGTAGGCACTGCACCCAGTTTAGTAACAAGAGAAAAAACATGGTTCTTAACAGGGCATGGTCCTTTTCCCACGTACATACTTTTATACAAGGAAATTAGCTAGATCAGACCAGTGTGTGTGTGGAGAAAGAGGCAGTCCCGAAGATAATTTATTTAAATGCTCCCTCACAGCTGAAAATCATTTAGTCCCGAATTCAGAAAGTGAAATGACTCCTTTCATAAGATATGCTACCAAGAACAACCACCTCAGAAAAAAAAATCATAAATATAAAGAACTTCCTGTCCACAAGAGGTACTGAGTTATGCAACACAGCATAGAATTACATAACAAAGATAATACTTAAAACATCGTATGTAAGCAGACCTAGAGCTGTCCTCCATAGCATGTAAGTGCAAATGGCACCAACTGTGAAAACATCAATGTATATTTGTAAGGTTTTAGTTAAACTAACAAAGTTTTATTTTAATTTAAATCTTTCTCTCTCTTCTGAGTTTCAACTTCCCGTCAGAAGAAGCGCGCGTTTTCAGCTTATGCTAATTTGAAGTAGAGCCAAGTACTATTTAAACCAGAGGTAGAAACCTCTCAGTGTGAGAGAGCTTTTAGTCTCAGATCACGGTCATTCTGTTCGACGTTCGCCTGACCAGCTAGCAGACAATTTCTAAGCCATAGTGCTTACTACGTGATTGCTTATTGAAATAAATTGAAGTGCGCTAGTATTAGTATTTCTTGCTACGCAACAGTTAGTTAGAGGCCAACTCCGCGATTTGCTCTGTGAGCAAAATTTAATTAAATTTCTATTTAGTTTTAGTATAAATTTATCTGATTGTTAAGTTAGGCCCAAGTGTGGTCTTTTACTTTCTGTATCCCTCCCGAGTTGGGAAGTGTAAATAATATTAATTTAATAAAAGAGGATTTTAAATCCCTTCCAAGTGCAGTTATTCTTCAGCACAGTATCTACACCAGAACATAGCTGATTTCAGCTCCCTGTTCCAGATCAGGACTTTAGGACTTTAAGAAGTTACTTAACATGTCTACCAAGCACATGCACAGAACACTCAGTCCTGACATATTTAATGGAAAAAGAAAGGCACTGCCTGCGGTATGGTACAAATACAAAGCATTGCAAGCAATGCCTGGCATGATTTCCTGTGAGCCCAGTGGGGTGTAATTAGCTGGATACATAATATCCATATAAGTTTTAAAATATCAAACATGAGAATTTGCGTCATTTAAAACATTTTTGTAATCGGAAATAATTGCCTACAACCATTTTTTGAGAAAACAGAGGCCGACCCAAGACTTTTTTTTGCTGTTACATCACAACGGCGATTGGGAATTAGGGTACTCAATCGCCAAATCCTGGTGATGAAGAATCGTCATCCACCATCTTTTTTAGTTCAGGCGCCACTGTAGAGTCGTTAAGTTATTTTGATGCTGGAGATATGAAAAACGTGCAACGCCCTCGCCGGGACTCGAACTTCGGACCTCTCGAATACGCGCCGAGTGTCTTGACCATTACAGCACGAAGGCGTGCTGAGAAGTCGGGAGAAATACCTTATATACTTCCCCTTTTTTAAAGGGCGGCTGGGGATTTGGGAACAGTCGCAAATCCTGGTGATTCTGAGCCCTGGGAAATATTCTACTCTTTTGTTAATATCTTTGAATTTTAAGTTTAGTTCTTGTTAGTTGAGTTACCGCACAAACGAAGCGTAGCTTGTTAGCGTCAAGTCGACGCATTGTGAATTTTAAAGAATCTAATAAACTGTTTTTTTCAACCCTTTTCCTGTCTGGGTTCTGCACTTACTTCAGCATTCACACTGAAAGTTTAACAACTAGACATTACAAATACACTTTTCCTTTAAAACGGAAATCTTAGTATTAGAATATTATACAAGCCCTGTTGTAGGAAATATTAGCAAGCATGCAGCTGACTAGTAATATCATTTTCCTGAATTAAACATGGAAAATGTTTGCAGTTGAGCGAATTTTTTCATGATAACCAGATTATGAATCTGGAGTAATATAACTTCATATTAATAACATTAAAAATATTATTAATGAATTTTTAGACTTCGAAAACTTATAGATTACTTGTATGAAAATTCTTTTAGCATACTAAATGTAATAAAATTATAAGTTACATTACTGAATGGTATTTGAGAACCTGGGAATTATTCTAATTTTTTTGTTAACCGTTTCTTGAATGCAAATTGAGAGTGACTCCAAAAACTATGAAATTTGAAGTGAAAGACCTCGGTCAGTTTTTGTCGTTCGAAAGTCAACTGTTTTGTGATTTTTTTTCCTTTCTTTTTTTTTAATAAGGAGTACAGCATTGTTCTTGAATATAGTTACGGGTGCAAAGACCGGACGAACGTATAAAAAAAGTTAAGCTTCGTAATTTTTGCAAAAGTGATTTCTTTAAGTTTCAAAATGTCAAAACATTAAACTTTACCTCATTTAAAACATTTTTGTAAACGGAAACAATTGCCTACAACTATTTTTTGGGAAAACCAGAGACCGAGTAATAACTTTTGTAGACAGAGTGTATATTTATATATTGTCATATATTACAAGAAAGTGGTGTTGTTACTTTGTCCGACAATAATATCAAATCAAGCCAACGAAATTCATCGTGCAAAATTGCGCCTGTCGTTGACTAGAGCCTTGAGCATTATAGAGGCGGCAGTATGACTTTGCTCGATTCTAACCCAATTTTTACAGCACCTTGGGGGACGGGTCAGATTGTCTCCCACTCTTCTTCCCCTACCACAGCCTCTTGAGAGGATTTCGGCTCGCTGTATGCTTAGAGTTCCCCTTTGTCCCACAAACACTATACATTTACGAACATTCAAGCCTTTTCTGAGATTCGAACCCATGTCCTCGGGTACGGCAGTCAGTTTCGCTACCCGCTATCCCGGTTGGGCGATATTACGTGAAACTGAATTTAAAATGTAACGCATATGTTAACCTTCCCGCTACGTAATCATTTTTAAGTTACCAAATAGGTTAAAAAATTGCGCATTTTATTACATATTTCGAATCTACATATTATTTTATGAAATACGTTGATAAAAAGTATATTTTAATGAAAATATGCAAAATACTTACAAAATTTATTAGAAATGGAGTTTAGTATGATAAACTTCGAAACAAAGCTCGAGGCAAATTTCGACCTCGCAATCTGCACCAAATTCGCGAATATTTTTGCCAGTTTCATTTTTTTAGCGACTTACAGCACACTGTCTGCGAGGCTTTTTCTTGATGGAACAAAGGGGCTATATGGGATAACAAAATGCAGAGCAGTTAGTCTCATGGTACTGAGAGTTGAAGTCCAGACATCTTTTAGTTTTGAAAAGTGCAAAATGGTGCAAAACATACTTGCATGTTCCGCAGAAATATGGACAACTAACGTCATCTGTTAATCCTGATCTTTATGAATAATTATACATCACAGAAAAGCCGAAATAAAGCCATGAACGGGAAAAGAGAAGGGTTGCACTATGAAATAGAAGAAAAAATGCATTACCGCGGAAATCTGTGGTTGGGCAAATTTTGCTACTTCTAAGCTGCCCGTGGAAATCTCGGGATACGCAGGGAGAAGGTTAATATATTCAAATAAATAATACATGCAGTAGATTTAAAACAGCCAAACAAATACAAAATGAAACGTTTAACAGGCTTTTAGAATTACTTTCGTACGAACATCGAAAGTTGAAGTAAATAATATTCTTTTCTTTTTACATAGCTGTTCAATTCTTTCGCATAACTCTTCTTTAGGTCTTTGGTTTTAGGTCATTTTCATATAGTTGGTGTACGACTTGGAGGTCTTTACCACTCTATTTTGTACTTTTGGAATTCCAAATGAAACAATCGAAATCCAAAAATTTGGAATACCTGTACACAGCCGTGTTGCATATTCAGTGTTGCGTTGGATCCAATTTTGCAATTATAAGCAATTATAAGGAATATATCTGTATTTTACGAAATATTATAAGCAATTTATTATAAGTAATATAGCAATTATAAGAAATATAGCAATTATAAGCAATATAGCTATATATTATAAGCAGTATAGTAACAATTATAAGCAATATATTGACAAATCTTGAGGCGCTATGGCAGCAGCGTCCATCTGTTGTGAAGTCTCGGTGTTGTGTAGCGAAATTAAGATAATTTATTAATTAATTCATTTATATTCCAAATTATGCTACGCAATGTGTATTTTATTTAATTACTTTGTTTTACTTTTAACTTTTTTTGTACTTAAGATAGTATGTTTTCGGAACGCGCTTGACAATAGACAATAGACATGGGTGTGATTTTCATGTTATAATCTAGTTTTAAAAATACGTAATTTGAGCTTACATATTTAGAGCTTACACCAGAAGAAACAGAAATATGTGCCCTTTAATTTAAAAGTACTTTCAAGTTGATAGCTGAATTAGTTTGGGAAATATGCTCATTTAATTAACAACATTTTGTAGCTTTCTTGTTGCCTTATCTGCTCTTACAAGATTTCCACCAGTTATCATTTATTTGGTTGTTTGGTTTGTTTTATTTGTAAGATAATCTAACGCAAAATTAAATTTGAGTAATAGTCTGTTATTTTTGGCTAATTCAGCTTGTTTTGGTGCTGCTCAAAAGCACGAATATAACATCGGCGAGGTTTCAGATTAAGTGACGAAGTCACGTCGCAGGTTTCTGGGCGAAGCCCTACCCTGTGTGTAATAACGTTTGTTGTTGTACATATCTTTTCACTTGGCATAGCATAATTATGAAAGATGAGTTGTAGGCAAGCAATATATGGCTACCGTAAAATTTTGGTAAGAAATAAATAAGTACTGCAGTCTTCTGGCATATCTTTTAGGTTGATTTCTTTTAAGGATCCATTTGCCTGAGGGGCTGTGAATAAATTCAATTCTCTTCTCTCGGAGTGGCGAGGTTTGGATATCGTAATGTTAAGCATAAATTAAACGAAGTGGGCTGTGCTAGCGACTGTTTGTTCTTTCGAAGAATCGGAGAACAGCCTTCCTGAGCGCGCATACATAAAGAAGAATACGTAGAAGGTAAAGGAAGTAGAACAACTTGACATTTTTTCTTTGTTAGAAATTGTTTGATATTTCTAGCAAAGGAACGCTAAGATTTTCTAGCTAAGTTTTGACATTTTTCCCCTAGAAATTGTTTGACGAGAATGAAAGTATGCATTCGCGCTGTCATGCAGCAGAATCCATAAGGAAACAAAAGGAAAACCAGTTCTTCTGTTTTCAAGATGCCGTTTTCAATTTTTCTGCTTTCATGTCCGTTTTACGAGCAGCATCATTATAGATGAGCTCACGAACTATCATGCGAAGAGACACGAGGCGATTTTTCAGTAACAGTTTTGTACTTTTTCTCTGTTTTCATTCTTATAAGACTGAGAAAAGTGACCACTTCTGGCTTCACCATCAGAATCTTCGCGTTTATTACGGAATCCTCAGTTCCAACTAAAAACAACGAACTATATTAATGATCGTTCCCCGTACGTTTTATATGCTACTTCAGGTCTCTTCACGTTTGTTATTTTCTGCTTTACAGTAACACATTTACTGGTATTCTTTCTTCAATTTGCAAATCCTTCAAAATCCCATTTCACATCCTTCATATATTCATTGCATCAAATAAATAAATACGTAAATCTGAAAGGTTTGAGATTTATATATTTATTCATTTATAAAATCTGAAAAAAATTATTAAATATATCCGAAAGGTCTCAGATTTTAAATTACGTCCAAAGGGGAGTTTTTTTTTAACGTTTTGTGTGTTACCTTTATTTATTAAATATCATGTTCTTCGCACTTAAACCATAAAATTCAGTTCAACAGCAATATCGCAAAATAATTTAAAATTAGCATATCTTTAGAATTTCCGATACGCAATTCCGCGCGCTGGAGATAAAAATGTTTTTTTTTTCTCCCGTAGAGTGTTGCCATTGCTCGCTTTGAAATCGTTGATTTTCTTAGTCAAAAATTAGTTAAATTTTTACAAAATATCAAGTAAACAATAAAACAAATTTCAAATTCCAAATTTAGGCTTCTAGATGACCATATTCGAGTGGAGGGCTACATTATTCAAATTTTCATGTCTCTAGGTACCGTTGTTTTTTTCCCAATGCGAGAAACATGCATACATTCATGCAGATTCTTCATTATTTAAATTCTTTAAATATAATGCAAGGCTCTAATATTTGGTGGCAACAATCTGAAAAGTGAAATGCCATTTCATAGTCGACGACGCAAAATGCCGAATTGAAATTATAACCCTTCTGGTCAAATTGCCCCTTTGGGCTAAAAATATAAAAATAAAGTAAAAAAATAAAAAAGCATTCACATTTTATATTAAATCCGAAGAGACGGTTTTTTCATTTACATACATATATATATTTCGTGAGCATTTGGGCTAATGTCTCTTGGGCTAAAAATATTTAAAAACAGCATATCTAGAATTTCCGACAGACAGTTTTGCGCGCTGCTGGTGAAAATGTTTTCTTCCGCATATTCCGTTGCCAATGTTCGCTTTGAAATCATTGAGTTTTTTAATTCAAAATTCGTTAAAGGTTTGCAAAATATGAAATACATAATAAAACTAAAATTTGATGGCGCTAGATACCGTTGTTTTTTCACAGTACGAGAAATATACATGCATTCATGCAGATTCTTCATTGTTTAATTTGTTTAAATATAATACAGTGCGACAATGTTTGGTGGAAACAATTTTGAAAACTGATTCAGCGCTTTTAATGATTCGACGTAAAATGCCATTTCGAAACTAATAACACTTCTGGGCTAACGTCCCTTTGGACTAAGATAATTAAACGCGTATAGAATCCTGTTCTTAAGAAGACTTTATTTTAAAAAACGCCTGTTGAGATGTCTTGATAGTAAATGCTGTTAATTATTATGTTGCAGATTTGCTGGAGTTTGTTAGTTCTGAAACTTTATAATCACACTTTATGCATTAGATCTCTGTTTTACTGCAAATAATTTGCAGCACATACATGAAACTACTATTGGTATAATCTGGAAACAAAACCTCTAATTAAAAAAAAGAGTAATAGATAATGTCTGGTATCATATGTAACGACAATTTGTTCAAAAAAAAGTTGGTTTTCAAAAACTTGTAGCAATTTTTTACCCATACATACGAATTTATATTCAGCAATAATAAATATAACTTGCATTACTACTGTGAACTATAGACTATAGAGAGACTATATTGCTATGAATTTTAGACAGACTAAAACCGACTATGCAAACACATATAAACATATTATGTATCCTACAACCTGAAAATAACTTACTGCTTAACGAATTTATAAAATTAATAGTCAAAATAAATGTTACTATATTATCTTTAAGAGAGTAATGAAATGATTATGCAGGCCACACTTGAAAATTTCCTTAAAAAGGAGATTTCTCATTGAACTCCTTTACAAAATTTCAGGAAGTGTAATTACGCGAAGCAGTTCTCTCTGGTGTCATACAACTATTTGGACCATTTTCGAAAAAATGATCAATTTTAAGGAAAAATGAAAGTAGATTTTTTGAAACAAATGCATTAATAATCAGTCCCTCTTCAGGACTTAACATAAGTTCATCTCTTCTGGTAAGAAAGAAATGGTTTATTCAATCTCAGCATGATTTCTCCTTTGGTGTTTGTTGCGAAACAGGGAATAGATTTCCAAAATTCTTCTCTACCAAATACTATTTTACAAAATCACCAGCACATTTCTAGTGTATTGACACCTTAATGTCAATTCCGCAGCATAAATATGTTAGCCTTACGAGCACTTTTCAGCAACCATGCAAAAGACTTCGCATAATTTTACATTGTTGTTAATCCTCCTGATACGTACTTACATCGAGGTCAGGTCAACGAATTTTATTGTGGTCAAGACGCAAAGGTGCCGTTTTCGTAGACCTTGGACATCTAACAGGTGACATAGCAAGTTACCCAGCTGTTCCCCACGTTCCATTAAACGTTCTCGGGTGACGTATCGGAAGATATCCTAGCCACTTTCTCTAACACCAGCTTCTCGAGAGGATTTTCGTATGGACAATATTAAGTGCATCTATGTAAAGACATTATATAATTTAAACATTCATGCCTTAACCACAATTCGAATCTGTGGCAAAGCTATGACAGTCGGATCTTCTAGAGTCATGACAACACAGTGGCACAGTTTAATGTAATGCTGCTTTTCATGTACTCTCATGAAATCTAACAGGGAGGATTTAAGAATGCTAACATTAATGATTGTATTTCATGTGGAAATAGTTAAGAAAGTGCCTCATTATTAGGCATTTCTGCACTTTTCCTTATTCAGTATTATAAATACGATTTAATTTTCCGTAGAAAGTCATCCACGAAGACTTACCAATCGGGAAGGACATTCTTTTTCCTTTACTATATAATTATTCACCTGCGTTCTGATGTAGTACAATATCTAGTTTCTAATGATATTCACTATTCCATCATATATACGTGCTGTATTTACTCGAATATTTCTCCCTGTTTTCAGCTCAAGGTTCTGAAATTGTTTTAAGTTTTCACGTAATTTTCCTCTTCCTCAAAACGTTCGGAAAGAAAACTTTCATAAATGTTAACTTCCACCTAGTGACTATTTTCGCCTTGCAAATTGATTTGCTCGTGAATTTTGGTGCACGAGTTGTGATTGATGAAGCAATAACAGCCTTTAATAGTTTTAAGAAATCTGCCTTCTTGCTTCTAAGATAATATATATCAAGTGCATAAATTTCTCATTTTGTCCTTGCTATAATGCCTAGTGGCTTTTATATTATACCTTAATTCAACTGCGCCATTTTCTACGCTTTTGGCAGTTTTAGAGAAAATGATGTCGTTCTATAATGAGCAGCATTCGAAAGCTAAATGTGTAATCTATAACTTCGAAATTCATCTTTCAGAGAGAGGTGATGATTTGATGCTCCAGTCATAGATTTGTCCACAAATGCAGAATAAATAGACCTTGTTTTAACAATAATTAATGAGCTTGCAAATTTCAACCCTTTAGATCAATCGGGTATTTATTCTGTTCAGTTGACCGTTAATTTAGTAACATTATTTAACTCTATCTATCATTCTCTACCGATAAGTTGTGGGCTTTGATTAACCTAATTATATCTGTATGAATATTCATTTCCTTTCCGCTAAATACCTTAAAATGAACTAAATAAAGTATATGTTGATTATAGAGGTAATTATCTATTTGTATTTTAAAATTCAGAGCCCAGCATTACCTGCAAATGTAAAAGACATTTCATTTATAATAATAGTTCTTAAGAATTATAATGGAACGATAAAATAAACTGAAAATTAAGAAAACATAGACGGATCATTGCTGCTCTTAAAAGAGTAAACCACATTTAGATTTGCAGTACCAAAAGCTAGCAATTAAAATAAAAGACGTAAATTCAACAAACACGCAATTTCTTTAAAGAGACAGTTTTTAAGAGGTAATGTTTGAATTGCACTGAATTGAGACTTATCGATATGTTTCGTAATTATTACACTCTGTGAGCCCCATGACGTACAGGCATTTCTTTTCAGAATTACATCTGTTAGCAACAAAAGTACATTTTAGAGATCTGAATTCAAAGCAGCATTTACATGAGCGTATCCATTCACAGACTGAAGCTTCTGAAAATAGGTTTGTTAGTGTCATAGTAACTGGAGAGGAATACAGCGATATACCCTACTGGACGTTGAAATTGAAACACCAAGAAGGAGTGGACAGAAAGTAATGAAACTCGAAAACATAGAGAAGACAGCAATGAACAATAAGTCATCTTTATTTCGAAAGGATATGTGCAATACAGAGTGAAACAGCGTCGGCTCAGTAGGTTGAGGACACCTTGGAAAGCGATATACGAAGCAACACGTCTTGGTACTGAGTGAATCAGACTAAGGTTGGTGTACAGAGAAATGGCTCTTCATTCCCTGTTAATCATTTGCCACAGTTCGTCTTCTGAACGCGGTAATGGTAGGGTCTGCAAATGCCGTAAAATCACATCCCAAATGCGTTCAATTGGGGAGAGACCAGGAGAGAATGGTGGCCAGGAAAGCATAGAGCCCACTGGCTGATGCTATCAGTGTGTGGTCGGGCGTTATCCTGCTGATAAAGGGCATTGGACTCTCTCTGATGTTAGAGGATTGTCACCGGCCGCAGCATATCATCCATGTATCGTTGGGCTGTCATAGGGCCCTGAATACGAACTAAAGGTGACTTGGAATTGTAAGCAATTGCGTCACAAACAATGATACCGCTTTGTCGAGCGAAGGTGTGTTCCACAATTGCTGCCGGATCCACATCGAAGCCAAAGTCGTACACGGCAGCTTTCACTGGAGAAACAAAAACGTGACTTATCTGAAAACACGACTCTGTGCCATTCCGTCGTCCCCGTCGCTCGAGCGCGATACCATGGCATACGTTGACGTCTATGATATGAAGTTCAATGATAGGCGTCTATGAGGTCAGTGACGTTGGCGTCTATGATATGAGGTCAACACCACGAGTGTAGGCTACTAGCTACGAATCGACGTCAAATAATTCTGGCCGATATGAGGACATCCAGCGTGTTTTGAAATGCTGCAGAATGAGGTGGAAATGGCTTGCTAGTGCTTCACCGCTTGACGGCGGATGCGGCGATCCACGCGTGCTGACGTCAGTCTGGATTCATCGGCACCCTTCGAACTTGTCACATTTTCTTGTTCCAACCATACTTGCCAGAGCACTGTGGACGCGTCCAGGTGTGTATCAGCTGAGATTTGCCGTATGGATCAATCTGCCTTTTTCAGCCCGATCACCATGCCTCTCGTAAAATCATCTCTCTGCCTACGTTGACGACGGTTTCCTCTATTACACTCGTCTTCTGTGACAAGAATGAATTTCCCTAGCAGAAGTAACGGCACGAAAACTGAACATTCTGCAGCTTTCCTCCCTTATAGCTTCCCTTATATCAACGTGCTTTGGAGAGCTGCGGACTTCACATCATTCGTATAACTCGGTGAAGTTCTTCAACCCTGAAATTTGCGTAATTTTGGGGGCAATTCTTGGTGTTGCATTTTCTATGTCGGGTAGTGTACTTTAAAGATGTTATTCTTTGTCGAGTGGAAGTGTTGAAAATCTCAAAGTTCAATACAGATAGATATACAGTAATGCACGTAAGGACCTATAAATGTATAGTAATGCACGTGAGGAGCTACAGATGTAGAGTAATGCACGTGAGAAGATTCGAAAAATTAACAAATTTTGTTCTTAAAAAGTTTAAACAATGATTTATAAAATCACGCAGAAAGCAAGAATATTTAAAAGACAAAATAAAATGAAACGTGATGCTATACAGCAGTTACACCACGTGATCATAGTGAAAGAATCTAAAAAAAATAATGTAGTTGCCAGTGCGACCTTTTTCGTTTGTGGAGTTTTTTCAATATTAAAGTACGTTTATATAAAATTTTATCCGTTAAATAAACCTAAAATTTTGTGTTCTAATGTTACTTACATACATGTATTGAAAAATTCTGTTTAACCTTTTTTCAGGAAAAAATAAATTATTCAGGCACTGACTTTATTTAAGAACATGTCTCATTTTTTAGGGACTTGAATTTTTTTGAATTAAATTTTTTTCCCCAGTTTTGTAGCTCTAAATATTAGAATAAAAATTAATTCATTTTAATTTCTTTATAGATTTTAATTATTAGTGCAATTCAAAGTGGTTTTATGTATAGGAAAATTTTTTACACGTACTTAAATATGATTATATATTTAAAATTTATCATTTCAACGACCTTTCAAGATTTCGATCAAAAAATGTGATATTGAGGGAGAAAATTAAATTTTTATTTTAACAGAATAAAAGTAACGTATAATTTCTATAAATAAAATATTTTAGTTATACAGCAAGTGTTAAATAAAATAGTCGAATTAATAAAAATAAAAATTTTCACGTTGTTTTGCGGATGAAATGTCTAGAAATTCGAAAAAGTTTCTTTTCTTCTTATAATCTCATAATACAAGGCCAGAATACTTTTTATTTATTTATTTCATTTCATTTAGTTTTTTCTTCCGTTTTTTGAACCTGCTGCTGAAATGAGTCAGAGAAATCAAATAACATTGTTTTACGTCGGATTAAATATTAAATCTTAAACTATCTGAATATTTTCTGTAGACTTACTATCAGGCGGTGTTCGATAAAAACGTCGTGGAGGAAACTATCGCGGAGAAAACAATGCGTAGGAAAAACATCGTCATACAAAAACATCAGGATAGAGAAGAAAGCATGGCAGTTCTTAAGCAGAGGGATATAAAACATCAGGGTAAAAAATAAAGGCGCGGTAAAGTAAAATCATCGGGTAATATAAAGTACGTTACAAACACTGTGTGATGAAAATATCATAGTTATACATCTTGAACTTTAAAATTTTCAGATATACGTTTGACGTTGCAATATGAAATGATATGGAAGGGCAACAAAAAATAATGAATGTGTTTTTCCAACGTCGCAAAGGAAACAGCAGATATGGAAAACATCATGGTAGAAATGAAAAATATCGCAGTTCTTAAGCACCGAGATATAAAACATGGTGGTAGTAAATAACACAGCGGTAAAAAATGTGTTGGGGGGTATATTGTAGAGACATTAGGTATTTATTGAAAATAGGAGAGACGAAACGAAGAGGTATGCATTTTCAAACTTTAAACTTTTCAGATGCATGTACGATGTTGCAATATGCACTTTTATGTGAGAGGAACATGAAATCAGAAATATCTTTTCCCATGTCGCAGAGGAAACAGTGTCACAGTTCTTCAACACGGAAACGGAGCAACGATAAAACTTCGAAATTTTAATACATCACGGCACACGGTATCATAGCGAAGTGTAAATTATGTTAGAAAGCACTGCATGACGAAAAGTGTACAGACATGTGTCTTCAAACCTTGAAAATTTCAGATGTACGTTTTATATTATAATTCGCAATGATACGTGAGCTCAACCAAAAAAGACGAACATTTGCAGCCATATTCAGGTTACTGAGTAATTTTTAACTGAAAAATACAAGAAGGAAATCTAAGCATTCGAATGGGAAAATAAGTAACTATTTGCAGCTACATATAGAATTTTAAAGTCTACAAAATTATTACAAGCAGAGTATAAGGATTATTATTTAACTTAATGTCTAAAAATGTATTAATTGGAGAACAAACATAATGTAGAAAAAATACAATATAAAAGACAATACAAAAATGAATATTAATGTATGAGGCTTTGTATATTAAAACTGTTTGATTAATTGCCGAATTTAAAATCACATTCTTTTGCGTTATTCTGAAATTCTTTTGGTAAAGATTCCCCACCCTCTTCAGTGTACATATCTTCTTAACTTGGTATTTCATTAAAATTTTCATAAAGTTTATGACTGATTTGTTCGTATTTCTTACAATAAATATTTCAGGGTATCTGAGTTAAGTATTTTAAATGGGTTTTATTTTTAATCATGCATTAGGAAAATTTAAATTAAAATTTCTTTAAAAGCTCACGGTTATATTTTTAGAAATGAAATAAGCTTATTTCCCTTTCACATTAAAGACTTCTTCGGTATTTTGTTTCTCCAAAAATGAGCTGTTTGAAAGGTTTTTGCTTTATGCTTTTCACTTTGGAAAAAATAGGTATGCCATTTCAGAAAAAGTCCGATATTGTGTCAAAATACCTATGTAAGAAATATGCTACATATAAATCTAATTTTGTTGCGAAATGCTCAGCTGCGGTAAGATAACTTCCCCCCCAAAGCGGGTTTAAGGTTGCCAGAAAATGGCAGAGAAAGACAAGGTTGACAGAATTGACGCAAAATCGTCCATTTGGAGACATCTGGCTGCAAAACTGGCGCTATGATAGATGGAGAGAGAATATTCTAGAACAAATTCTTACCGGTTTTCCCAAGAATGTTCTGGAAGGCAGGTCAAGTGCTATAAATACCCTGCCTGTACACGAAGTAACAGTGTATCGTGAAGAGTATCGAGAGTATGTTGAGTTCAGCAATAGTGCCTTGGATTCAGAGATTTGCTTGAGAGCGATCGACCGAGTCGGAAGCTGAATTTTAGTGCTTCGCCGTCAAGGTGTCTTCATCGTTATAGCCTGATACCTTGAAGGCTGTCTTGCTGATTGCTTCAGCATGTTTATTGAAGTTTTCCGACGGCAACAAACGTGTCTTTGGAACTCTCCTTTGTAGTACTGACGAATAAATTGTGTTTTGATTTTTCATCAAGTGTTGTCATCAATCATTCCAAATCCACTACTGGTAAACCGCAACAAAAGATATCTAAAGTTCCGCTACCGAGACATAAAAAATACAAGTTAAATTTCTTCAATCGGCCCATTAGAATGGGAGATATAGAACCGTTATTTTTTTGTGTGTATGCAAAGTGTACATTTTACATTCTTAGTACGAAATTTTATAGTCACTTATCTTGAGCTCAGTGCGATAACCTGCAGTTGAGATGATCCTATAAATGTACCCTTATTTTATACCTGGAACTAAATTTTTAAAAATAGAAAATTTTATGAACATAAATGCTAAATTTATGAAATGCTCTCTGTGATCCTATTGCTAAATAATTTTATTTTTGTTCAAAGATTGTTATTTTCTTAAGAAGGCTAAAATTTTTATTATAGTACAAAGAAACAATCTTATCCATAGTCCTTCTCACATATACATAGAAAATATCAGAAAGAAATATCTTCCTAAATTGAATCGAAAAAGCCTTATCTATCAGAACTGCGAAATATTTTAATCCAAGGAATACGTGGTAAAAAGGAACGAAAGTATTGGATCAATAAGTACAATTTTATTTATGGTTACCACCGCAGTAGAAAAGGAGAAGGAATACATTATATTGCAGATGAAGGGAAACCAGATTTAGTTACTTATCGCTGTTGCTTTTCTGAAAGCTGTCACACGGCAACCATATCTGAGGTATCACGATAAATAAGAGAAAACCTATTCAATAGGAATGAATGTTTATTCATATAGCTTGATACCAGGTATAAATCTCACTGGTCTTAAGATTTTCTTTAAATGAATGATAAGTATTCAGTAAAATTTAGTAGTGGATATTTATTATTTGATGATGATTTTTATAACGTTTAAAAAGATATTATATATGTTTTAATGTGGTCTGTAAAAACAGAAGAAATTCACACTTCTGTGCCAATCCAATCTTTTGTGTCATTCTGTGATTTTGAAGTCCTCTCAGATTACAAGGTGTTTCTCCCGCCTTCTTAGCATGCTTTCGTGGTGTAGTACGCTCGACGCTTATTCGAGAGGTCAGTGGTTCGAGTCCCGGCGAGGACATTGCACATCTTTATATCTCCTGCTTCTAAATACCTAATGACTATACATTCGCGCCCGAAATAAAAAAGGTGGTGGATGATGATTCTCCGCCACCAAGATTTGGCGATTGAGTCCCCTAATTTCCAGTTGCCTTTTAAAACGGGGGGGTATGGAAGGTATTTCTACCTCCTTCTTAGCATGCCTTCGTGGTGTAGTGGTCAGCACGCTCGAAGTGTGTTCGAGAGATCCGTGGTTCGAGTTTCGGCGAGGGCATTGCTAATTTTTCATCTCTTCTGCTTTAAAAAATACCTAATGTCTTTAAAAGATGAGAAACTGAAAAGCAAGCCAGTTGGATAGATAATTAATTATATTACGGTTATAGAATCTCAACATTTGGGAAGCATACAGCAAGTCTAGTCTCTATAGAACTTGGTTATACTCGCTATGTCTTGTTAATCAAACAGAGAACATAAGAAGGGTGTAAAAGAACCTCTGGCCGCCTGGGCAGTATAGTGGTTAGGGTAGCTTACTCCCGTACTGAAGGGCCAGGATTCGAATCCCAGAGAAGGCATGGATGTTTGTAAATGTATAATGTCTTTGATGCATGTGGGCACTCTAAATATATGGCGAGCTGAAGTTCTGTCAATTTGTTTGG
>KK116309.1:181816-202613 GCA_000611955.2 Stegodyphus mimosarum
TAATATATATATATATATATGTATGTAATTTCATTATATATATATATATATAATGAAAACAGACGGGGCCGTTTTGATGCGTAATACCTAAATGGGATAGATCGTAGATTCATATTGAAGAGAAATTTAAATATGGAGAGAAAGGTCAAAGAATTAATCCGGACCTGAAGAATGAGGAGCTGGATGATCTTCCACACAACAATGGAAATAACGATAGTGAAGAAGAAGATAGGTACACAGAAATACTCTGCGCTTGCCGACATGAAACGCTTTAGAGTTGCGTCAGGCACTGTCATAAATGAAAAATCCCCTATTAGAAAAAAAAAAAAAAACTGAAAGGTTTCAGATTTTAAATTACGTCCAAAGGGGCGTTTTTTTAACATGTGTGTGTTACCTTTATTTATTAAATATCACGTTCTTCGCACTTAAATAATTAAATTCAGTTCAAGAGCAATATGGCAAAATAATTTTAAAATGACAAACCTTATAATTTTCTATACACAGTCTCACGCTCTGAAGACAAAAATCTTTTTGCTGTACAACGTTGCTGTTGCTCGCTTTGAAATCTTTGAATTTGTTAATTAAAAATTCGTTAAAGTTTTACAAAATATGAAATCGATAATAAAACAAATTCCAAATTTCAAATTCGCGCTTCCAGATGCCCATATTCGGGTGGATACGTTTACGTTCTATATTCAAAATTGGATGGCTCTAGGTACCGTTGTTTTATCACAATGAGAGAAACATACGTACGTTTACGCAGATTCTTCATTATCTAATTTCTTTAATACAGGGAGATAATATTTGTTGGCAAAAATTTGAAAAGTGAAACAAGGCTTTTAGTGAATCGACGCAAAATGCCAAAACGAAATTAATAGTCCTTTTGAACAAATTGCCCCTTTGTAAAGAAAAGAGTATCTTGTCATTTATTAAACAGTAATAAAAAAATCTTAATTAATATTTGCTTCATTTTTTCTTTTAATTATATCATTATTTAGGATTGTTTATGTTATAAATACTTGTCTTTTCTGATTTATACCTAACACAATTTTCCCATGGAAAATAAATTTTACGAGACACATTTTGCTGTACTCTACGTGTTAAACGACGTAACACCCGCGTTCGACAAGGGTATAATGTGTAACAGAATAACTTATGAAACTGAATCAGAATGCTTATTCACAGTTCAGGTCCTGTCATTTACATAGATTTCTTTGATTTATGTAACAGTAGGCAATATCCATGCACAAATCAGTTGTTACTTCCTTGTACGAAGTAAAGGAAGTATTGTAATCGCGAAAAATTTCGGGTATCGTTTTTCAACGAAAATATCAATTTCAACCACTCTCGTATTGAACGATGTGTTTCCAAGACGTCTATACGTACGGACGGAATAAAACACTGTTTTTGCCAAAAAAGATTGTAAAATGGATTGAAAATTGGTTCAAAAAATACTTTTTCTTAAGACCCTTACGTACGTTCCGTACGTATGTATGTATCTCACATAACTCAAGCACGCGTAGCCGTACTTTTTGTGTGGGACCACTAGAACATGTTACAGCGCACCTTTTTTCGTTGTAATCGTATATATATATATATATTCCTACTCAGTTACCTGGCTCAATAAACTTAGTTTTTTTTAAATTCTTATACGTTAGTAAATCGTGCATTTTCTACTTTAAAAGTGATTGAATTTTATGGTTTTTATGTTCCAGTTAAGGATTTTATACTTTTAGTTAATCCGCATGCAATAGCTGTAGAATTATCAACAATTTAAATTTGACGAGTTAAGATTAATGAACCGTCATGTGTTTACATTTGAGACTCAGTAGAATAGTGAATTAAGTCAGTTTCTGCACCTTCAATGTCTTTTTACCGAGGACTAAAAATAAACTTTCAGTTTTATGCAGCGAAAAATCTGCCTTCTTTCCCGGCGGCCGAATTGCTTGCTTCTGCATAGAAACTCTAATTTTAATTGTAAAAACAGTTTTTTTAACTGTTTTAAATGTATTTGGTGTTTTATGTTTTTCTTTGTTTTACAATTTTTAATGAGGATGTTTTGTTTGTACGTATTTTTGCCTGCTGCGAAGTGCGAGCTGAGTTAATTGAATGAGAAATGTATCTTTAATGAAATTGGAGGAAATAAGTTTAAATGAAATGCTGCCAAAAATGCGTAAAATTTAATAGGCCATACAAATTGTGTGGTGTCCGCATCAGATTTTTTTTTTCATACGAACATACTCAATACTATAAACTAAATGTAAAATTTTCTGAAGTATCTGAATATTCTTTTAAAGAAAATACTAATCGAATTACCTAAATGTTTTTATGCATATATTTTAGGTTAATATTACTAGTTTTTTGGCATAAGATGCTGTAAAAGATAAACTAGCTTTTCTTTTTATTACCATACCAAACAATTAAACCACCAATACTTCAATATTACGATCCATTTAAAACTTACGAACCAAAAATGGAGATATAGCTTTTACATCTATTACTGAACCGACATTGAATTATTTTTTATTTAACGGTCCCAAAAAGGTATAAAAATGTAATGGTTACCAGCCGCAAAGGAATAACAGCTATATATCTGAAAAACAGGTAACATGTCGATGGCCTATCACAAATCACACGTAGTATGTGCGTAACATTTGACGCTGATGCAAGCTCAAGATTCATCTCAGAATGTCACGGAATAACGATAGATATCCAATTGTATGGAAAGGCTCACCATCACGGAGATAGGAGTTGCTGTTTATCTTGTACAGAGCTGGCGAAGTAAATGAACAGATAATACAGACATAAGAAATCATTACTGAACAGTTATTACCTGGTAAAAGTATCAGCTTTCATCTAACGCCCATATGGAGCACTGACATGCGAATTATTTATTTTTGCTATCAATATCATATTTCTATTTCTTTTATTAGATGAAAGTACATGTATTAACTCAGGAACAATCCTAAAGCAAAGGAATAAATGCTAACATCATAATGGTTTACTAAAAAAAGGTTAAGATGTTTCACATTAAACTTAACAAAATAGACGTTAACTTTTAGCAGATAAAACTGCTGTGGAAAAGGCAAGTGAAAGAATAAGATAAAAATACAGTGAAAAGCTTAATTCGTTCTTGAGAATAGCTCGTTATTTGAAATATTCCTACATCGAAAGAATTTTTCCTATAGGAAGGAATGTGAAATTATTTAATGATTTTCAGAATCCAAAATGTGTGATTAGAAAAAAATACTTTGAATGTAAATTCGTAATGAAAACAGACGGAATTCATTCCATCTAACTCACATACAACCTTAACATATACACAGTATTTAGCACAGTATTAAGAAAGCTTAAGAAAAAGCAAAAAGAAAACTTGATTTTAATTTTACCGTATGTTTATGAAGGAAAACTGGCTGCGTAAATGGAAAAAAGTTAAAGAACAAAAGGTGCTAAATGCTTTTGAATGAAAGGCTTAACTTTCCATCAAAATATTATGTAAATGCTATTACCTTCATGCGTTTGTAGCTCAAAAAGGGCTATTTGTCTCGAAATAGGCATTGATTCACTATCACGTATCACTTTCCAAACTGTTGCCACCAAATATCTGCTTGTAGCGAACGTTTTTAATAAAATTAGAAAAAGAAAACGTGAAATCAATAACTTTAGTGAGGGTGGTAATCATTATTCAAATTTATGATTTTCTGCCAATGCTTTAGCAGTTTTTCAAAGCCTTCGGCCCAGAAATTTGGTGGCCGCGAGTCCACAAACAGATCAACCTCATTTCGGACGTTCTATGCAGAATGGAAGATAACATCAGCAAGATGTAACTGCAGATGCGAAAAATGGTAGAAGTCCCAAGAAGCGGTGTCGGGGATATATGGGGGTTGTTTCATAAGATCCCATTCGAGTCCGTACAGAGTCCAAACGGTATATGCAGACACATGTGGTCTTGCATTATCTTGATAGAACGTTTCCGTTTTGCGGCAGAATTCACTTTCGTGTTTTTCCTTGATAGCAGAATCAACACTGTAATATTTTATTATTTAACAAATAATTAAACTTATTTTATTTGATATTGGAGTGGCAACACCATATTTGTTTCGTGTAACCGTTGCTGGGATACGATAAATATGTTAAAAATTATTATTATGAAAGTTTTACGAGTAGATGATGTATGAAAAATTGATAGAGGAAGAAACTGTAATAAGTTTTGATTTGGAGAGAGGTCGGGGCCCGGTTTTATCCCAGTAACATCAAGGAAATACACCGTAACGGTGGTCCTGGAGTTTTTGTCTGTGGAGGCATTATGTTGAACGGGCGAACTGAGCTCCACGTTTTCGACGGAGAGTCTGTAACCGGGGATTGCTATTGTGAGGAGGTACTCCTTTTCCATGTGCGTCTGTTCTGAGGGGCCATTGGCCCAGACTTAATTTTTATGGATAACAATGCACGGCCACATCGGACTCTTGCTGCTGAGGAGCTACTAGAAAGTGAAGATATAACTCGAATGGATTGGCCAGCGTACTCCCCAGATTTAAATCTCATCGAACATGTGTGGGATGCTTTGGGGAGACGCATTGCAGCACGCTTACATCTTCCGGAGAACACTCAACAACTCAAACAGATGCTGATTGAAGAATGGGAACTCCTACCGCAAGAAATGTTGCACCAGCTGGTTCTGAGTATGCGGAGACGGTGCGAAGCAGCCATTGCAGCGAGGGGAGGGCATATCCCATATTAAGGAATATTTACTTGTTGTTCTTCCTCTTGGATAGACAATCATGAGTCACGATACTCTGCGTTCAATAAAGATTGTTTTTGTTTGATTCCATACCGTATGCATTGTATTCTTTTTGCAGCTCCGATGCTTTCGTCATCCTTTACGTACAAAATACTCTCCTTCATTTCTGCATTTCATGTCTTTCAGTTGATTTCTCGTAGAATTAGGCTAAAAAAACCTGCTGTTGCTTAAGTTTTGCACATCAGTGTAAATTGGAGGTTATATCGAGATACTGGAAATTGGGAGTGCAATTATCAATTTCGATGGTGCTGGTCTCCTAATCTCAGAACATTGCTGAAATTTTGAGTACACGTTTGCCAGTGCCGAGTTTGCTTATTTAAAGAAGGAACGGATGTCACAAGTCTAGCCAGTATTAAAGCCAGTTTTTGAAGCGGATCAATCTAAGGTTATTTTCTGTGTTTTTATAACTTGCGTCCGAGCAAAGAATTGTCAGAACAGGATATTGCTGATCTGCAAAGATAAGATCAACGTTTGGTTTTCACAAAAAGTGTTTATTGAGTTTTAATATTTCATTTCAGAATTATATTTAAATAGTGTCAGTTTTTTTAAATTACCGATACTAAAAATATTCAGTCTAAAATTATAATTAATATTTGTGGGAAAGAAGTATTTGAAAATTATTATTTAGGTTTTACTGTTATTTGTATTGAATTTTTATGTTGGTAATTAATATGTGTAAACAATCCTGGCATTTATAAAAAAAAGAACTGCTAACTGTGTTTTTGAATTTGTTGCCCAGCCAGCGCATGGAAAATAAGTAGTAACGCAAACTGACGTAGTGTAATTTTATTGTACTGCCAAACTGGCAAAAGATTTTTCTTAGTTCTTGCCATCCAGGTGTGCGGTAGATAGTATCGTCATCGCGAAGTATTACAGCTAAATTAAATTGTCAAACTGGGTAAAATTGTTTTTGTTATCGCCAACCAGGCGTGGAGATAGATAGTAAAATCATCAAACTGACGAGAGAAAAATTCCATTGAATTGCCTAACTGGCAAAAGTGTTTATACAGTTATTGCCAGTGAGGCTTGTGAATAGTGAGTTAAAACGTCAACCCGGTGTAGTATTATTTTATTTTGTGCCAAACTGGCAAAGTTGTTTAGATAATTCTCTCTAATGGTTAGAGGAATTTCGTATTTGAAAAAGTCGTGCCAAAAGTTATATATTTGTAATATTATAAGGTATATCTCCCACATTCTTAACGTGCCTTCGTGGTGTAATGGTCAGCACACTGAGCCGGTATTTCAGAGGTCCGCGGTTCGATCCCCGGCGAAGGCAGTGCATATTTTTCATCGGTCCTGTTCCAACAAAATACCTAATGTCTCTACACTGGCGCCCGAACTAAAAGGGTTGTGGATGATGACTCTCCACACCCAGGATTTGGCGACTAGGTCCCCTAAAACCCTAGTCGCCCTTTAAAAAGGGGAGTATATAAGGTATATCTCCCACATTCTTAACGTGCCTTCGTGGTGTAATGGTCAGCACACTGAGCCGGTATTTCAGAGGTCCGCGGTTCGATCCCCGGCGAAGGCAGTGCATATTTTTCATCGGTCCTGTTCCAACAAAATACCTAATGTCTCTACAATATAAGTACGATTTTTAAGATTCAATTTTAAAAGAAAGCCTATTAAAGGTAACTGGTTTAACATGTCATTCTTAGCTAGGAATAAAAAAACAGGATTTAAAAGTACTGGCAGAAGAGTTATGTTTAACCGTAAAACCTGAATTTAAGATTGCTCAGTTGCATAAATTGATTCTTGAAGGTCCCGGTTATGATGAGGAATTTACTCGAGAACAACTGGCTGTGATAGAGAAGAAAGGGAAAGAAAAGAAGAACGCAAAAGAGTAGAAATAGGAAAGGAACGCGAAAGAAAAGAAAGAGAAAGAAAAGAAGAACGCGAAAAAGAAGAAAAGAAAAAAGAACGCGAAAGAGAAGTGCGAATTAAAGCTCTTGAGCTACAGAAACTTTAATTGGAAGCAACGGCTGCAAGAGAACAGCCGGTAGTTACCTGAGCAGCCTGTAAAAATCACGATGTCATGCCACGTTTTAACCATAAAGAAGATGGAATAAGTTTATTTCTGGTGTTATTTGAGCGTCAAGCTAAAATACTGAATATACATGCTGAAAATCAAGTGACAACTTATTTCATTGCTGCCTCCTGTTATTGTTCAGCTTATTGCTAGAGAACCAGAAGAGGATACGAAAGAGTATGAATATGTAAAAACTTTACTGTTACAACGATTTAAATTGAGTGCAGAAAAATTTCGACAACTATTTTATAAGCACCAAAAATCTACTTGGTATGATTTCTACTGTGAATTAAAGAACTATTTAGAAGGATGGCTTAATGGATTAAAATTTAAAACTTTTAAACAGCTAAAAGATCTCATGACTCTGGTTGATCAAATTAAAAAGTTTACTTCTCCTGATTTCAAAGAACATCTCATGGATGAATGGACTACTATCATTTCACTTACTGAGATGGTTAAGAAAATTGAAGATTTTGAAGATGTGAGAAAACAATAAAACTAAATGTTTTTGCCAATCAAACTGAGAGGGTTAACAAACGATCATTTAAACCACATTACGATAGTTTTATGAAAAAATAGAGCATCCGCCTCATTTTAAGCCATCTGATAAATGGGATGATTCAAAATACCAGAAAGATCACCGATAAAGAAGTCAGTTCCGAAACAAGAACCAAGAAAATTTATATGACAAAAGATATCGACCACGTTGCTTCGAAGGCGGGTCATACCAGCATTTTAAGTCTCAATGCCCTCGCTTAAAACCAAATGAAAAAGGTAAATTGCGTATTTTCGAATGATTATTTGTTAGAAACATGTACAATTAAAGGTTTAGTTAATGGGTATAAAATCCCTAGTCTTCGAGACGCAGGAGCTACAGTAGATGTTATTTCTCGAAAATACATAGACAGTGCAAAAATGACTGGAGAACATGTCTGGGTACAATATCTTTTAAATGCCCATTTAGTGTGTCTACCGTTAGCGGAAGTTGAAATTAATTGTGAACTTGGTCATGTAAAGACAAAGGCAGCTGTTGTCACAAATGATCCCGGCAGATATGTATTGGGTAACAAAAGTGCTCAATTGTTCAAAGATAAACCATTCTTTAATTTAGAAAGGTAAATGCGATTTTGACACGATCTCAAGTAAAATGATCTCGTGAAGAAGATCGAAGTAGAGAAACTGAAATGGAGAAACTAGAAGAATTGTCATTTATTGAGACTGACGAAGATATTTTACCGCAATCTACTGAGAAAGACAAGAAAATTAAGAAAGTAATTAATGTTAATTCTAAGGAATTAATTGAATCTCAACATCAAAGCAGAGATCTAGCCTCACTGCTTAGCGAAGCTAAAAGTGAAAATTCCAGCAAGACAAATGATTTCAAGGTAAAAGAAAACGTTTTGTTGGTGAAAAGAAAAATATATAAAAATGGAAATGAAAGGGAATTAACTGTTATTCCTGAAAAATATAGAGCATTATGTCATTATGTCATGATAGCACATCTGGACATTTAGGCGTCGTCAAAACAAAAGATAGATTAACAAGATACTTTTACTGGCCATATTGCTATAAAGAAATAGAAGGGTATGTTAAAACTTGTGATCCATGTTAAAGAGTGGGAAAATCTAATGATAAAGCCAAAGCACCTTTGACTGTAGTACCAATTATTGCAGAAGTATTTTCAAAAATTAACTGCGACGCATGCGGGCCTTTACCAAATGGCAATAGATAACAGCAAATGGCAATAGATAGTTAATTACAGCCATTTGTTTAGCTTCAAAATATCCTGATGTTTACCTGTTCCTAATACTGGCACAACGTCAGTAATTGAAGCCATGTTACAAATATTTAGTAAAATGGGTTTCCCCAAAGAAATACAAATGATCAAGGTACTTCCTTCATGAGCAATCTACCCATTGAATTTGTAGAAAAATTTGGAATAAAAGTAACTAGAAGTTCAATATACCATAGTAAAAGTAACCTTGTTGAAAGATTTCACCGAACAGTCAAACGAATTTTAAAAGTCTTATGTATTGAAGGAGCCCCTGAGTGGGAGAGGCAAGTTCTCGCAACTCTAAGAACAATAACGCACAAGAGTACTGGATTTACCCCTGCAGAATTAGTATATGGCCGAAATCTTAGAACACCTGTAACATTATTATATGAACAATGGATGAATCCTGAAGACGGAAGAAATAATGTTCTTGAATACTATTTCCAATTGATAAATCGATTAAAAAGATGCAAAGAGCTGGCTACAGATCAAATGCTGGAAATGCTAACCGAAAGAAAAGTGTACGATGGTAAAGCTATCAAAAGAGAATTCTCTAAAGGAGATTTAGTATTAGTTGTATCAACTAGTTAACCAAATGGACTAGCAGTTGAATTGAAAGGTCCTGGAAAGGTTAAGAAGAAATTATCCGAAACTAATTATGTTGTGAGTTTCGAAGGAAAAAAGACCATAATCAAGTCTACCATATTAGCATGTTAAAACCTTATCATAGGCGAACAGAATAGGTTAACCTTATGGTTACAGAAGATCAATCTGAAGCTAATGATATGGAGGCAAATTTCCCAACAATTGACTCAGAACCAACAGTGTTCGATTTTGAGGAACTTAAAGAAAACAGTTCCTTAAATGATAAACTAAATGAACAACAAATTCAAGATTTGCATAATCTGCTACTGTAAATTTTCAAAAATCTTTTCTAATAAGCCTGGAAAAACTCATTTAATAACGCATGATATTCAGTTAACAGAAAACACACCAATCCACTGTAAACCATACAGAATTTCTATTAGACAAACAGATATATTAAAAACAGAAATCGATAAAATGCTTCAACATAAAATAATTGAAATAGGAGATTCAGATTACGCTTCTCCTATGATTTCAGTGGAAGTAGCAGAAATAGATCCTAGATCTTGCGTCGACTATAGAAAATTGAATAAGTTGACTAAAACACAATTATTCCCCTTGCCTAATATCGAACAACGAGTAGAAACTGTAGCAGGTGCAAAATATACAACTCTTTTGGATTTAACAAAGAGGTGCAGGCAAATACCATTAACACCTAATGCCTAAAGATTAGCCACTTTTGTTACAAGTTTTGGCACATTTAGACCTATATGGATGCCTTTCGGACTTTAAAACGCATCATTTTCATTTAGCAAAATGATGGCCGAAAGCCTTCACGGTTGTGAACACTTTGCTGTTCTATATTTAGATGACGTGGCAGTCATTTCAAATACCTTGGAAGAACATCTAAGTCACCTGAAAGCCGTTTTAACAAAAATAAATGACAGTGGTTTAACCATTAAACCCATAAAATGTAAATTTGCTCAAGGTAGAGTAAAATAACTAGGACATATTATAGGTCGTGGTATAAGAATGCCAAGTGAAGTCAAGGTAAAAGCTAGTCTCGATTTTCCCGTGCCATCCACAAAAAGTCAAGTCAGAGCATTTTTAGGATTAGGGGATATTATAATCATCGCATCCCCATGTTCTCATCTATAGCAGCACCTTTAACCGAAACTTTGAAAGAAAACTTAAAAAAAGGGAAAATAAATTGGACAGAAGAGTGCACAAAAGCATTTGAAGAGCTAAAGGAAAAACTGTCTCAAGGCCTATAACTAACATGCACCTGATTTAATTAAGGAGTTTATTTTGCAAACTGACGCTTCAATCTCTGGTATGGGTGTTATTTTAGCTCAGAAAGATGAACAAGGCAATGAATATCCAGTATTATACCTCAGTAAGAAGTTTACGGAAACTGAAAAAGTACTCTACCACAGAAAAGGAATGCGCCGCCATAATATTCGCTGTAAAGAAACTGCAATGTGTTTGAGACGAGCATACTAAATTCCTCATCATGACCGATCATAATCCCTTAGTTTGGCTCAAAAATAATGTTGAGTCTAAATCCGCGACTTATGAGATGGGCACTTGTATTGCAACCTTATAATTACGCTGTCGTTTATCGAAGTGGTAAAAACCATAAAAATGCAGATGCATTATGTCGTACTCCCTGGCCTGATTAAAGAATTTTGTTTGTTTGTTTGTTTGTTTTTGCATTTAGATAGAATTTATTTTGTTCCTTCCTCTCCTTCTCACTGTACGTTATTATGTTATATGTTGTATGTCAATTATGTTGATATTGTGTTGTTTTGAAAAAAACATTCTAAAAACTTTAATTTATAAAAATATGAATTAAAGTTCATATGGAGAGGGGGAGAGGTTATAATATTTTATTATCTAACAAATAATTATACTTATTTTACTTGATATTGGAGTGGCAACGCCATATTTGTTTCGTGTAACCGTTGCTGAGAAACGATAAATATTGTTACGGATTTCATATTTATTTGGCTATTATTTTGGATTGTAATTAAAATTACTTTATTTTCCCGTGCAACGCAGACGATTTTTGAAGGGAAAGCTACGTCGGAAAAATAAAAATAAAAGAGCACGTGCATTTAATATTTAATAAATAAATATCTCGTATTTACTCGTTGCCATCCAGAAAAATCGAGATTAAAGAGCTTATAATAGCCGAATTGAAATACCTCATCTCTGTTGTAGTTGTAGCTGTTTGTTTACTTAATGCTGTTATTGATTGTAGCGATTTCGCTGTGAGATAGAATTAGTTTATCTGTTTTAAATAACGTTTGAGATATTGTAATACTGTACTAATATCTCTGAAAAAATACTTCAGTATTTTGATTTATTTCTTGTGGAAAGAATAAATTTTTGTTAACTTTTTAACGACTTGTTCATTCAGTCCATAACGGACCCGTACGTACGCAACAATATGTTAAAAATTATTATTCTGAAAGTTTTACGAGTAGCTGATGTATGAAAAATTGATAGAGGAAGAAACTTTAATAATAAGCTGGAGTCTAAAACTGTAGCATTTAGAAATTGTATTTAAATTACCTATCTTCGTGAATTGAGAAAAATATTTATGATTTATTCATCTGTAAATAGCAGATAAAAGCTGCAAAATACGTTACAACACGTACTAGCATCACACTGCACACCTTATAATGAGCTTACCTTTTCCCAGATACTCTTTGTGATAATACTACAGCAATCCCACCAGATACAAAGCATGATATTTTATTAGTTAAATTGCGTTTTGCGACGCTGACGATGCAGTCACCGCGCGCAGACCAACCTCATTTTCGGCCTCTGTTATTGAAGTAAATCCATGTTTTTTCACAAGTCACGATCCGGTTCAGAATTTTTTCCTTCCTTTGATATTTGAGCATATAAGTGCAGGCCCGAACACGTTTGTCCCTATCTGCTTGAATCAGCTAGTGAAGGATCCAGCGCTTGAACTTGTACGTCACGTTTGTGCGACGCATAGCGCGACTACTAGACATGGCACTAACGTCTAACTCTGGCAAGCTCTAGAGCCGTTACATACTGACCATATTCCGCAAATTCTCGCCCACGGGCCTCATCAACATCAGTAGATCGGCCAGAGAGCTCTGCTTCTTGAATATCATAGTCCTCGTGTACACATGATTTGGTAACATTTTGTACCTGACGTTTTGCAACAGAACTGAAAGTAAATGATAGGCTGTGTGATAGTTCCAATTCAGACAGCTTGGTAATAACCATATTATTTTACAGATTTCACTACACACTGTTCTGATGGAAGTCTGTTTCTTTTAGATTCTGAATAGCGTAGTCCTCCACCCAAACAAGTGAACCTGGAAGCTCAAATTTGAATTTCAAATTTGTTTCGTTATTTTTATTTCATATTTTGCAAAATTTTAATATGTTTCTGATTAATAAACTCAGGGATTTGAAAGCGAGCTGTGGCAATCACTGTTCAAAATGAATTATTTTTAGCTCCATGGCAAGAGACTGTTGTTATTCGAAAAAATGTGAGATTGTTATCTTTCAGTTTTAATTAAGGAGCTCTCCTCTCTTAAAGCCGCAACCGGATAAACCGCAACCGGCTCTCTTAAAGCCTCAACGTGTTGTATTGCTGCAATCGGAAAGAAAATACTTTCATCTTCCACGTACGAGAATGTTGCTGTTTAGTAAAGACTAAGACATTTTCAAATTTCTGGAAGGTAAATAAGTAATAAATTAAGCGTATCTTCATGAAATGGCAATATCTGGACTCATCAAAATCATTATATACTTTTTCATTTTAATAATAACTGTTTTAAGGGGTACCTATGCAAGCGGATGAAATAATATGTTAGTATAAAAATATATGTGGCAACCTGTAAAAATTTATCTGGAATTCTGAAATGTGCTCCTTTTAGACAGTTTATGATTTTGCTCTTGAATTGAAGTTTTTGAACATGATATTTTTACGAATTTTATACCTAGGTAGATAATTTTAGAGAAATTATATGTGTAACTGTTGTATTTTATAGTATAATATAACATGAAAATCTAAAGCATCGAAGCTTGCCGGAGAAGTACGAATACAGGGGTGAATCTATTAAAATGTTATCTCTAAACTCAAAATATCTCGGCGACCGGGTGAAAACTGTGCAAGACTGGAGAGACCATCTGCCTAAATTCTTGTCAGTTGTTAGTTCAGAGCGAGTTCTGAGTATGGAAAGGCTTTGCTTTTTATATGTGCTTTGCTTGCTTTGTGTTTAAGTTCTTCGCAGTTTGAACTGTAAATGTTTTACTCAGTGTTACTGTGAACATTACTCTGCGTTACTGTGAACATTACTCTGTGTTACTGAGAACTGTCCCCCCTTTTTTTGCGCAGTGTACAAGCGAATCTGATATACTTAGTAAACATGCATTAATAAATAAATGTGTCATTATATTAAAAATATATACTATTTATATATGTTCAGTAACCTCTATAAGATATTTTCTCCCTCCTTTCTTCATGCTTTCCTGGTGTAACGGTAGCACAAATTGGCGCGTATTCGAGTCGCGGCGAGGGTGTTGCTTCTTTTTCATTTCTCCAGCATCCAAAAATCCTAATGACTCTAAGACACAAACATTTTTCAGCTATTTTATAAATATAAACAGGAAACATTTTATTACATCTTTCGCTATTCTTACGCAGCAGCCAAACGTGTTTCTTTTCTATAAGCCTACAATCTCAGCTTAAGCAAATTTTCACTTGAAGCTATAATACCTCCCTCGCCTTCTTCACCTGTTGAGAATCTATAGCTTAATGCATAAAACCTGTCCCGCCGTTTGTGTATGGCATACATGTTTTAATATTTCATTTGTCTTCAACTTAATAGTTTAATAGATAATTAAGCATTTTTAGTAAAGCATATGGGAAACATTATATATTTTTTAAGATTTTCTAACAGGAACCTTTCATATTATATCAAATTTCATACCCGTAGAAAGCTTTTCTAGGGTGCCTCATTTTTGATGACAGAACCAGGCTTCAGTATTCATCATTTCAGTAATTATCAATTGGGAGCTTAACAAAAATTTCACGATGATAAATTTGTAATAACTTATATCTCAGTCTTATCTTTTAGTAGTTATAGCCGAAGGGATATAGATATTTGCAAATAGTTTTAGCATTTTATGTCTACATTAAAAGTAATTATGTCTTGCTACCATTATATCACTGCATCGTAAAATGTTAAGATAGCCCCATAAATAATCACACATAGTAGCACATTTCAAATCATAAATCCATGACTTAATTACTTCTTCATAATTTTAAACATGAAAGCTCGCCAAATATTTTTGCAAACATATATTTCCTTTTTTAACTTCAAGTATTTTTTGCCTCATTTATTTGGAAGCAAAGCAAATTTGAGTTAGCCTCGAAGGAAAACATTTCCTTAAAAATACCTCATTTCTTTTGCCCCAACGTCTCATTAAGTTAAGCTGTGAAAAAGAACTGCCCAAATAGATGACGGGAAATTCACTTACTATCAGGCATATATCACTTAAATTGGAGGGAAACTCAAAAGAACTCGTTCTGTGTTAAGTTCCAACTTCCGCTTAGTACTTGTAAAACGTGCTAAAGATTTCAGACCCAAGTAAAACGAAAATTTTCACTTTCTATCCAAAAAGGAAATTTTTCTCTCACGCTCGTAACAGCTGCGGCCTAACCTCTCTTTTTCTCTATACATTAGAGCCTTTCACAAAGTGATTGAGGCGTCCCACTTTTCAAAAGGATTTTCATTACTACTTTACTGTTTCCTTCTTTTTTTTTGCTTGTTTATCGAGCATGATTTATTTTGTACGAAGCTCTAGGACATCAACTCAACCACTGAAGTTTCCAACATATTAACTCGAGATCAGATCGCATGTTACTGGATTTACAGTAAACTATTTGTTTCTTAGAGGACATTTATCATTCACGTTTATTTTTTCTGCAATTTAATTTAAGCTAGTTTCAATAAAACGTTTGTTATAAAATGAGTTTTTTTCCAATAGTTGGGCTAAATGTAAAAAATTACCCAGCATAAATAAGGAACGAGAAAACCTAAGTAGCATTTTTTGAGATAGTTTGTACAAACTGCACTGATAGATATGTGAGATCAAGAAATCTGAAAATCTACTGTGCTCTCGCGTGATTCAAGGATTGTGAGTAAGATGTCCTCAACACTTACTCCATGGCAGTACGCACGGAGGATTGTGGTAGTTCCTTAGAAATATAATCTGATTTATTTTCATGAGAATTAATAAGAATTTTTGTGTTTTGGTATCTCGTCTGAATTTGTTTTAAATTACTTCTATTGTGCGACTTTTATTGGGTTGCGATGCAGATCTACCTCCTCATGTTGCACCCTGGGAATGCTTTACGGCTAAGTGATGTACAGTTTTGGCGTGCAGCCTTCCTACTCTTCGTCCATGGAATGAACAGGGACCACCTGCTTCGATATGGGGCTCTTCATGGTCTTACAGAAGACTCTAGAGACTGGGAGGCAAGAGCGCTCCTTAGGCAATGGCTTCGGTCTTTTTGTTCTTTGCTCTATTGTTTGTAATCGATTGCTTGTAAGATTTTAGCTCTTTGTGACTTTTTGCCTAGCCACTGGAAATAAAAAAAACTTTTATTATACGATTACAACTAATAAATGTAAACACAATCATTATTATGTTTCATACATATGACGATAATTGTGGTTCAGATTTGCTATTAAAAAGTCTACTATTATTTTAAAATAAAAGCAATGAGTAATTATAGTCCATACTGCATAAGTTGTATTTGGTGTAACGGTTTTTGGAAACAGAATAAAAATAGTATTTCAAAAATGAATGGCTGATAGCAAAGCTGGATAGGCAAATAATAACTCCAGACCGAGTACATGTGTAAAAATTATGCACAAAAGAACTCTTTAAGAATAAATCATTTTCTCCTAAAATAGTTTTAAATTGTTAACTAACTAGTTACTAGAAAAATTCACTTAAATATAGTATTAAAGTTATTTACCAGATTCGTAGCCACGGAGATGGTTTTGACTAAGCATACAAAACTATGCATATAAATGGCAGGAATTATGAGTATTACTGTCACACGTGACAATCTTATCAACAATCTGTCAATGGTCGGATTAGTAGGCATATTAAAGTAACAATTATTTTTCCTAAAAAAGCATATCTGATATGTTATCGCCATGCTGTGATTTTCACGTGCTTTATTTTTTACCTGGATATTTTCCACAACGATGCTTTTAAACTGCGAAGTTTTTGAACCGCTTTACATTCGATGACGATGTTTTGTATCACGATGTTTTAGAACTGTGATGTTTTCCCCTTGCTTAATTTTCTCTTGTGATGTTTTGCACGACAACGTTCCGCCTTGCATTATTCTGTCCGCGACGTTTTCGGCGGACACCACATCATAATTCAATAATGGGTCATGTTACACTCATGTATAAATAAAAAAAATATATATTAATATCTAAATAGAGTTATATAATTTTGAACTCATAGCTTAAGATGGCTTATGCTAATTTATACAAATTAATGCTGAGAAATTTGAAAAGTAGTCGTTTAATTATTTATTACTACTTGTTTTCTTCTTACGATAAAAAAAATCAAAATCAAAAATTTTTTGTTCTCACCTTCTACACTATATGACGAAAGTTATGTATTGGAACATACTCGCAGTATTTTGTAAATTCACAAAGTCTGTCTTCCCATATTGACGAATTAAAAAATTCTGTCTTTCCATATTGAGGCATCTCCCTTTTTTCCTTATTATTCGTTGGCGTTAGATTCAACTACTATTTTTAATATACTCAGTTATTCATAAATTGCACACTATTTTATCTGCGCAAAATAGATTTTAAATTCTTCGAAGAAATTTTGAAGATTTGTAGAATTAAATTACGGATCTTTCGGTGCTAGTCGGACGTACTTTCCAATTACAGAACGAAAATATAACCAGAAATCCTCTTAGTGGATCGGTGAAAATGTTTGTCGGCGAATTAGCTTTATTTGAATGATTTTGCAGTAGCCTGGCAATGTTCTAGAAGTTTTCTAATAACGCAGTTCCAAACATATAAGAGCGATTTTTCTCTAAGTTTCGAGAAGCGTTAAATAACCCTTTAAATACGACTTTGAACAGAGATTTTATTTAATTAGGTAAATTGTGCAATTGTTTTGTGAGTCGTGGTACTATTATAGATTTTGCTTTACGACTGGTGTGATTCATTCTGGTAACATTTAAAAAATTTACGGCTTACGGTACGAAATGTGATTGCTTTCAAAGAAGTGTAAATTTCTTCCTGTTTCTCTGGCCTCGTTATCAAAGAGATCTCCTTGAACCCGTAGCTTGTAGCAAAGCAAAATAAATTTGAGATATATCGCTAAGCATTTGCATCTGGTACTTTACCACTCCAGTTAAATAATACATTTTGCTTCATTGCTATGAATTTTAAATTTACTAGCCGAGCACGTTTATCCGCAGTTATGTCTTTATAACAGAGAAATTAAACTTTACTTTTTCAGAATACATTTTCTGTCAAATACTGCATTATATCCAAGCTAACAGTAAACACTCAATAGTTTATGCTACTTTTGTTGTATCATACATTAATGACTTACCGAAACTGGATTTTAACTTGTAAATGATACCAAAATAAACTGCGAAATTACCTTATCTCTCTTTCTCTTTGCTGATATGATAATTGCGGCAATAAACTTTATTGTGTCATTAAATAATCTAAATAATTACTGAATGCGGAACAAAGAGGTAAGGGTTAAACCGCTAATGGTAGACAAAAGCGCAAAACCAAAAGGATAATTTTGAAAAAGTAATTAAATCTAATGCTTAGAACTCATGAAGGGTAATTGCAGATGATTAAAGCACATGGAATGATGATTAGAATGCAGATTGAATCAAGTAAAAAGAAATACGTTTTAGAATTTAGATGTGGTTATTTTATCTTTGCCAAGCAAATGAACAATTGATTAAACTGTAGTTTTAAGGGTTGGGAGATAATTTACACGAAAGTAGAAGCCAAATTTTTAGAATTCTCTTCAATTTAATATTAATTAGGCACAATTAGAGACATTTCAATATTTTTTCTTTACGATGATTACCTTTTTTATAAGTTACGTAAAATGCTTTAGAGAATCTTAATGCTTTCTTAAGCTTAGAAATTAAATATTTCTTTGCAGATATTATACTTAGTTATAAATATGCTTTTTATAATTTTACAATTTTTATGCTTTGTTCATGACTGCTCGAGATTTGAATGCTTTTATGAAAGAAGTCGTATATATGCTGAAACAACAAATACATTATGTACGTATACATGCATTTGTTATTATATGAAAGAAATTATTTAATCCGTACGTAAACTGTTACATAATAATATTAATCTATATCCGTAATTTTAATCTGTATAGAATATTAATACGTACAACTAGTGTAATATTCATTACTGATATAATTACTAATATAATATAAATAATATAATAACATATTATTATAATATAAGGTATTTATCCTGCCTTCTTAGCATGGCTTCGTGGTGTAATGGTCAGCACACTCGGCGCGTAGTCGAGTCCCGGCGAGGGCACTGCACATTTCTTCACATTCCTTCTTCAAAAAAATCTAATGACTCTACAGTGTCGCCCCTAACTAAAAAGGTGGTGGATGATGATCTTCACCACCAGAATTTGGCGACTGGGTCCCTCTAATCCTCAGTTGGCCTTTAAAAGGGGGCGTATATGAGGTATTTCTCCCGCCTTCTTAGTATATCTTCGTGGTATAATGGTCAGCACACTTAGTGTGTATTAGAGAGGTTCGAGTCCCGACGAGGGCATTACTCATTTTTCGTGATTTTTGCTTTAAAAAGAAATCCTAATGACTCTATAGTCTAATGTAACTTTATATAATTAAAATATTTGTCGGTTCATATGCATAAAAAATTTCTTATTAGCACAGAAGGGCTGTTAGTCTCAAGAGTGCATTTTGCGGAGGTTTTCTAAAAACGGCGTATCACTTTTAAATTTTTGCCATCAAATACTATCGTCCCGTATTATATCTAAAATTAAAACGGCAATTACAGACATCAAATTTTAAATAGCGTAGTCCTCCATCCGAATATGCACACCTGAAGACCGAATACAGAATTTATTTTATTGTCTATTTCGTATTTTGTAAAACTTTAACGATTTTTTGCTTAACCCTCTGACTGGCCAGGGTTTTCGCTCAGAAAGCATAAATTTCCCAAAACTACTATTAGAAAAATTTATTTTCTTGATTTAATGTAAAACGTTTTCTGGCATTTTATACCTGGATTTATGTACTTTTAATATATTGCGTAAATTTATTTAACATATTTTAATATGCACGTATAAACACGTTCGTACAGATATCACAAAAAATATTCTTGGCCCTATATATACGGCCTTGCCGGTTAGAGAGTTAACAAACTCAACGATTTCAAAGCGAGCAATGGAAACAATGCACGAAAAAAAAAATCTCTTCAGCACGAGCGTGTGTATCGGAAATTCTAAAGATAGGCTGTTTTTAAATATTTTTACTTCAAAGTTGTATTAGTCTAAATGCTCTTGAAGCGTGTATGTGTATGTAAATTAAAAAATAAAAATGCTCCTTTTGAAGTAATATAAAATCTGAAAGCTTTCAGATTTTTTTATATTGTTTTAAAAGAAATTTTTAAAATGAATGAAAATTCTGTTATTACAGTAGAATAAAATCTAATTCGCAATCTTTTTGCATATCGAAGATAATATTAATTACCCAGAAAAGTTTATTAACAGCATTTAAGTTATCCTGCGGAGGTAGCGGATAGAAAACTTATACAGAGGGAAAAATATAAAATAATATCTAAGAAAACAAATACAGAAACTCTTTTAAAAACGTCAGTGCAAGCTAGTCTCTAACAGCTTTCAAGCAGAATTATCAATATCTGCTGCACTTTTGTCTTAAGTGAAAGAGAGATAATCCAATATATTGTTGAGTCATAAAGATTTTTTGGAAGCAGAAGAATGTGGAAAATGAGCCTTTGCTGGGAATCGAACCACGGACCTCTCGGTTACGTGTCGAGCCTGCTGACCACTACACCACGAAGGCATGCGAAGAAGGCGGGAGAAATACCTTATAATGTAATTAAAAATTAGGTAAAAAAAGCAACCTTAGTTTGGCGCATGGTTTGAAAAATATATATCAGTTCTTAGACATATCGGGTGATGTATCCGTTTGGAAGTTTAGTTTAGTTTATTTTGACTATGGCAAAGCACTCGAGGGCTCTCAGCCTAAGGGGCGGAGTGCCTTCGTGGAGGACTTTCTAAACTGGGTCGTATGGGAAAACCACGAAAGCGCCCATGGAGCCAGGGTTCGTTTGCCAGGTTTGAATCCCGGACTTAACTACCAATATTCAGCGACTTTAACCGCTTGGCCACTGATAAGCCTCTATCAGTTTTGAAAGTGATCAGATGTAGGTCTCTCTTCTTCTTCAGCAAAAGAAGAAAAAAAATCCTACAGGTGTTTTGCTCCTCAAACTTTTATTTTTGGCTTCCAGGA
>KK116309.1:202635-279427 GCA_000611955.2 Stegodyphus mimosarum
CTGATGGACCAAACTTTGTTTTGCTTCTGAAAAAGAGGGACATGTGTCTGATCGCCCATAAAATTGATAGAGTTTTATTAAATCTCTCTGCTAACCTAAATTATCGTTCTTACCTAATTTTAATATGAAGACATAAACGTATAAGGCATGGATAAAGATTTCTTCTTGTATACATAATAGACCTAATTTTAATATAACTTACACAGCTCAATTATTTGATTTTGGGGTTATAAGAAAACTTGACGAAAAGCAATTTTACAGCCTCAGTTAGTTCTAGTTAAATCTAAACACAAATAATTCTACAGATTCTTATTAAGCCAGTCCATGGTTAGCAAGCTAAGATGATTATGATAATCTACAGGAAAAAAAGACCAGATTTTATTATTATTGCACATCAGACTTTACTAATCTTCCTAATTACCTTACATAAGAATTTTCAATACAGATGCAAGCTTTTTTCACACCAACAAAAATTAAAGAGTACACAAATAGGCACCCTCTGGCAGCATTCTGAAGTGCATCTTTCTAAAGTGTACCACTGATAAGATAATTAATTATTCAGTCTAAACCCTATCTCAGAATTCCGTCCATTTGTTTTTTCTTCACTTTCCCTGATGTCAGACTAATAATGCCTCTCCCCACCCCGGAGATGTTTACTGTACTCACTGAGATCTGTATGTTAATAGTCTCGGCTCTAGGGGTAAAAAATACACGAACCGGGGGTCTCCGTAACCTGTAGCAGTCCTCTAATTAACAAGTGTTAATTCGAAGACTCACAGGGAAATCGGTGTCGACAGCCCTGCTTGGTAGGTGGTAAATTTAATCGCCCTGAGGTTTGAAGGAGATTTTGTGTGGGGTTTACTTCCTCTACATGACCTCCAAGCCTTGCTGAACTCGCGTATACGGCCCAATACAGATAGCCCGAAAGGGTGAGTCGCGTAGTGTGGCCGCATTGACTTGCGGAACATAGATATAAAATATACTTACTATCATGACTTGAATAAGAGAGCGATAACGTTAAGTAATGCGATCTTCATGTCAACATAATCAACACTCGCCACATATTCAAAGAGATGGTAAATAATATCTTATAAGTTGGCATGTCTGAATTTGTAAACGATATCAGCGGATGATGTGCCAGATTAAAGAACTGCAGAATAAAAAATTATAAATGAAGTGTGAAAATAGATTGCTGCTCTTAAAACCATCTCAGTTTTGATTAATAGCAACCCTTAGCATGGTAAGCACACTTGTTAAAATAAATTATTGTAATGTAATAAGTCATTTTGTTAAAGTTACGGAAGCATTTTAAGCATATAGAATAATTATCTATCTACGCAACTTTAAATAATTACGGTAGAGCAAACATACTGTTGATACACTCAGCTATCTTCAAAATGAATGACATAGGCAAAAAATCTGAATTTATTTAATCTTCTTTGTAATATACCTTTCTCAAGTAGCAATCGCCTAATCTGAATTAAAAAAGTACAATTAATAAAGGGTTTTATATAACAGGACTGTGTTCTTACTTAAACTATAGGTATGATAATCAATGCACTAAAACATCAAAAATAATTAATTATATAGTTTAATGGGAATTATAGATTAAGTAATTCTATTTACAAAATCCATCTACAGTTTTATATCGCGAATAAAAGGTGGGACTCCGATGATAAATTAAAAAAGAAAAGATCGGGACTGCGTTGCATTTGATAATGCAATTAATAAATTTCGCTTAGGCGCCCAACTTTTTTACTATAAGCTTTTATTATGTATTATATAATTAAAAAATTATTATTTAAATAAATTTTTCACTGTATCATTTTTTTCAATTGCATTATTTTTAGATTTAATTACACTTTATGAATGATGAAATTTTAATCACTATTAAAACACAAGCAATGTATATATAATTTATTATAAGAAAGTTATGGAATAGGAAAATAACCGAACATTATTCAAAGAATGCAGAAATCGCTTTAAATACTCAGTTTCGGGAATTGGATATAATAATAATGTTACAAACATTTTACTTGTTGAACTTGAATTTTATACATTGAGGCTCAAATAAAAAAGGAATATCGCCAATTTGTCATTAAGTGAGCCGAGGTGACAGACTGCCTCATTAATTACACGAAGATGCCAAACTCAAAAGCAATTTTTTGGCGAGAAACATTTTTCTCACCCTCTGCTTCAGACTGCAACACATTTTTTTTTTCCTTTGTCACCCGGACGGGAAAAGGGTTAGTGACCATGACTGCTGTACCAAAGGTTCCAAGATCGAATCTCGGAGAAGGAAGAGATGTTTGTAAATGTATAATGTCTCTGCGGCATAACAGCATTCAAAATATGTAGCGAGACGAAAGCCTTCTCGGAAGTTGGTGGTAGGAAGAAAAGGGTTGGAGACTCTCCGATCTGTCCCCGGGATGGTCTCCTTCAAAACTAAGACAGAATTGAGCAATGTCGGACTGTCTCTGCATGGTACTCAAGGCTCTGGCCAATGACAGACGCAATCTATTACTCGTTGCCATGATAATAAGTCGTGGACTTGTTGAGATTCAGACAAATGAGATTAGTGTCAACAACAAGCCTTTTTTCTAAAGTAAAAAATCCTCAATTAATTTTTTTTATCTTTCTTGTTTTAAAAGGGGGAAAAATTCGGTTTATGATCTGGGAAAATTTTCAAACTTTGTATCAGGTACATTTATAGATGTTGAAATTTTAATATCATAAACGTCAAATTGTCTAAAAAATAAAGCAATTCAAAATTTAAAAAATTCGCAAAAATTCATAAATTAAATTACAACTTTCATACAAGTTTTAATGAAAACATATTTTTCAGCTCTATTCGATACTGCAAACAGTAAAATTCTGATTTGTTTAGTTTTTCGTTAATCGAAATAAGTACTAAAAATTATTTAAACATCAAATAAAAAACTCAAAATCGAATTGTTAAAATATATATTCACTATACTGCATTGTTATCGATAAGAAGTACATGTGCAGAGTTTGAACTCGATAGTTGGTCAGGAAGCAGGTTAAAAATCGTTGACAAAATTCCAGTCATACTGAAACACCAGATGTGAACTAAATAAAAGCTTAGAATTAGTGAATTTTACAAAACTTCTTGTTTATCAATATTAAAAAATCGGTATTGATTTGAGTATAATTCAATGAAAGATTCTAGATTACAAGTATTCATATATTAAGATACTATGTTATAATTCAGCCATTTGCAATAAGTGAATAGTGCCTATAATTTTTACTAGAATGGGCAAATAATTGTGATATAATGAATAATTTACTAGTGAAATAGTAAAAAAAGGATTTTACATCACATTGCATAGGCGTACATAATGAGCCTATGAAACAAATAATTTTCAATAAAGCAATTTACTTGCATTTAATTTCATGCAAAGCCTTATGACTATTTTATGTAAATGCACTGGAAGTTTAATTCAGGCGCAGAAACTTCAAATAATTAACAGTTAAGCTTCCGAAAAATAAACCTAATCGTAAATAAATAATTAAACTCGAAAAAAGTATTGTACTGAAACGTTTGTAAGATTTCTCAGTGAAAAAGAAATTCATTAAGAAGTTTAATCTGGAAATCGTTTGCAAAATTAAACAACCTTTTTCTAATATAGAATCCTCTTTTTTAAATCTTAGAATAACCTATCTCTTTAAACGTTTCAGGACATTTTTAAAAACTGTGTTGATTTATCGAAAGAACAGGGAGCAAGTGCCATTTCCGGAATTTGCCTGGAATGGAACATTTCCGGACTAACGGAAATCTGCTCCGGAACACAATCCTCGGAAGGTCTAGAACAAAGGAAATAGAGAATTATCTTGGCTTTCCTTTTAAGCCGATATGAAAGGCGGAGCTGGAAAAATTTGACAGAATGGAAAATATTCATCATTATCGGATTCCGGGATAGCTCTCTATTTCTCGATTCCTTCAACGCTTGATATTTGAGGCAAATCTATTTATCATCGGAAGAATGCACAATTGTGGAAAAGTAAATAAAGCGTAGCGTTTAAAAATTAAATTATAAATTAATGCGGTATCTGCATTGCGGTCTTTGTGGTCTTTTTAGAAATTTTCAGAAAAGTCATATTGTGTTACGAACCATTGAACCTGTTTAATACATTTAAAAGTTAAAGCTTTGGGAAAGAATTTAAAGAAATTAATACCCACAGCGGAGAAGCACCAAAAGGAAAGATTGCTGGTTTTAATCTTAGGAGACGTAGCTTTTGTTCACAAGAAATATATATATATATATATTGAACATTTTAGCCCGCCAGTTTTCTTAAAAATTTCATTTTTCTTCTTGACATATAACTTTTACTCAATTAGAAAGAAGATATTATTGTACTTTATCATCTGCAGCATATTTTAAACACATAAAAGAACAGTTCTGTCTGATCATTTTAATATTTTAATTACCGCATTTACTGGCGTATTTAATCTTACTAATTAACTATATAACTTCTTTAATACTAATTATATCTCTTATATAACTACATAGTATATACTAATTATATATGCTCTTATACTTAAGACTATATGCTAATTATATACTCTTATACTAATTATACCATATACCGTATTTACTCTTATACTAATATTACCGCTTGAAACCCAGTAGGAGAAAAATAAGCAGTATATACAACTATTTTTAACAGTCAGCTGGAACGGTAAACGTAGCACATTGAAAAATTCATATAAAGGCGCACTAATATTAACTATTTTAAAACTTTTCAATTTGAACAACATTCTTTTTACTTACAAAATACTCACAAAATACTTTCCTGTTTGTGTATGTTATATTGCGACTATCAGAAGAATCATAATTTTCTCAATCATATTGCTGAAAACACTAGGGGGCAAAAAGGAAGCAAGGTGGAAAAGTATGCGAGTACTTACTTGATTAATAACGTAGTATTACATAATACAGGATTATATATTTATAAAAACTACTTAAAAATGTAATGCAATGCATATATTTACAGATTACAGAATTAGAACAGTATTTTTTAACATCTAATACTCTTTCTGAATATCGATTAAAAGCTTAAAATGTTACTATCACATTGAATGAAGCTTTGGAACCTTATTGCATTTCTTTTGTGTTACTGACCTAAGGAAGGTTCTACGAGTAGTTGAGAAATTTTTCCACCACAAGTTACGTTATGCTACAATGAACAAACTTATCGTTCCTTCCGCAAAGGTTATAAAAGATGTTGCCAAAGCTATTGCTTTTCTACAAAATATCAAACGTTCAAATTACCTTCCATCCCTCTTGCTTATAACCAATTCTCTGACAGTTACCATTCTTCAAAATAGAAGATTATTAATTACATACTTGAGATTTCCTCGTGTAAGGTATAGTATTGTAATGGGGCGCAGCCCTCCGGCCCACCTGACTGGAATGCTCCAGTCGTATGGCTCAAATTAAGAGCTAGCCCATCTAACAACAAACAATGAAGACAGCAGTCGGTCCGGCCGTGTCCAGAATAAAATTATGTTAAATACAACGATGTAATAACTATCATAGTATAAGCCGAAGCCCCAGAAAACCATTATTCTCAAGAATCGGGCAACAAAAAAAGGTTAGTATAATGTGAACAAATCTAACCAAAAAGATGCATTTTAGTATGGATGCAATTAAAAGACGGATCCATCCATTCATACCAACAAAACTAAAGAAAATCATAAAATCACACCGTTAGTTACAAGAAAAAAGAACAAACAACATGTAACCATACATACTACAAACAAACCAGGGAACTACCAATAAAAAAAGGGAAAATCCCAAAAATCATAACTAAAAATCTCAGAAACAAAATGTACAGGTCTGTGATTTAATCGGTACAATCAAGCACAATAGGCCTCAATTCCAAAACAAAGGACAAACCAAAAATCACAATACATTACCATCAAAAAACCAACAGAACTGTAACAAGAGTAACTCCACTTTTCCAACACAAAAATATAGAACATCTAAAATCTATATCTAATTAAACACACACAACAAATACCACAACAACAGGGGAGTAAAGAAAGCCAATGCTAAGATCCCTAAAACCACTAGTACCGAAAACACGCCTATCTGACCTACGAAAAGATCATCAACCGTGGGGTCCGTCTAACGACCACTGAGACACTAGTTCTCAGTGGCAATATGTTTAAATTAAATAAATCCCCGTTTGTAAAATAAAGCATATTTATGAGTTTGTAATTTCATGTACTCTAAGTACAGAAAAAAATTTTTAAAACAGCTGCGTAGTGTTAAAAGCAAAACAAAGGACTGCATTGGTGAAAAAATTAATGTCAATTATCTAAAATTACTATTAAGTAAAAATTAATCAATTTAAAACTTATATTTAAAAATATAAAAACGGAAAGGAAATTCTATCTGTCAGTCCCAATTATTTAAATCTTAAATTGTGTTAACGTCAATAAAAGAAAAACACGTACACATGTAATACAATTCAGAGCAATACAAGCTCTGTTGCCTCATTTCACATGATTCATCACAAAAGATATAAATATAAAAATTACAATTGATAAAATATCTCAAACATTTCTAATATTTGACATTATTCATTACAATTTCTATTCACATTTAGCAAGAAGGTTTTATGATATCATGCTCTGTTTAAACAATAATTTACAAAATCTATAATTCATAAATTAAACATCATCATCACATTTTGACATCAGTTTTCAAACTACATACCAAAATTAAAATTATAAAACATCGAAATTATAACATTCAGTATATCAACAATACATTCCTTTAAAATATACATTAAAAACTGACTATTGAACGGATTTTTAAACACTTAAACATCAATTCCCGCTGCTTCTCTATTTGTATTTAGAATCTTCATAACAGTCCTACTGTAATCTATTAAGTTCTTATAGTTTTTCCTTATATCAATTTTATAGTTCTTCTTATATTTAACCCTTGCACTCCCAGTTAATATACAGTCATCAAAATAGTGCTGAGCATCTCCAACTTTGTTACAAGTTCTACAACAATCATTATTTTGTATACCAAATCGTTTTAGGTAAGCCGGGAATCGTCCATGACCTGTTATTAATTGATTTACGTCTATATCATTATAAATATTCATATTTTTATCAATTTTAATTTTCTTTAGTATTCCTTGATTTTTATCTGACGACCCCCAGCTTAACCTCCATTTTTCTATATTATTTACATACAGAGCTGTTACTGATTTCCTTTTAGAGGCAGGAATATAACAATCAAAGTCTCCCTCTCCAAGGGCAGCAGATTTCGCTAATACATCCGCCCTCTCGTTCCCCTTATGTCCCACATGGGCTTTCATCCAGTGCAATTTAATATTATGAACAAACTTTAAACGCTTATAAATAATCTTAATATCATGCAATAAATAATTCTTATGCCCAGGACCCGAGAGGGACTGAAGTACCGATAATGCGTCTGAGTAGACATTAATATTATATCTCACTTTCAGAGTTTTCTCTATCCATCTGAGGGCTTCATAAATTGCGTAAGTTTCAGCCTGAAAAATTGAGTTCATAATTTTTAATATTATTCTGTTATTAAAAATCTCGATTCCATGAAAGAAAACAACAAATGCACAACCCACTCCACCCTCGAATCCTGAGCCATCTGTATAAATGTCTAATTCTTGATTTTCTAAATAAGTACAATCATAAATAATACATATTTTATCTTTTGGATGTATTATTTCGTCATAAAATCTTTGAAAAGCATCACTATGCACAGTAATTTCTCCCATTTGTATTTCCTCAATCAACGCTCAGTATCAATCAACTCAGTATCAACGTTCCTCGTGTAAGGTGTTTCCTTTATCCTCACCGTGTACTCTCATGGTGCAACTGAAAGCATGTCCGGCTGGCAATCGGAAAGCCCGAAGTTCGAATTCGGCGAGGTTAGGGCGAATTACTTTGCTGTCCTGGCTTGAAAAAAAATATAAATGACTCTACAATAGCACGCAAAGTAAAATGTAGTACGAACAGTTCACCAATATCAGGAACTGGCGTTTGGGTTCTGGCCTCCCGAGCCGCTCTTTAAGTTTGGGATAATACTCTCCTCACCACTTGTCTTCATGGCGTAACGGGAAAGCACGCTCGGCTAACACTCGGAAGGGTTAAATTTTGACTCCCGGTGAGGGCTTGGCTGACTGGTCATGTTTTCCAGCTCTAATAAGTACCTAATGAATCTCCAATGGCGCCCAAATGACAATATGGTAGATGATAGGTCATCAACTCCATTATTTAGGAACTGAGTCTTCGCCTCCCTACGCGCTCTTTAAATGAAGGAGGTTGCGGAGCATTTCTCCCTCCTTACCGCGTGCTTTTGTGGTATAAACGAAAAGCATATCCTTTTAGCATCAGAAGGTCCGGAATTGGAATCTCGGCAAAGCAATGTGAATTTGTTTGGTTGGATGTTTCGATAAAAAATCTGATAACTCTACATTTATTTCTTAATTACTTAATAGACTTAGCAGTGAAAAAAACCATGAAGACATTTTTTAAAAGTTTTAATCCTTGCTTTATTTTTAATAGTACATCCAACTGAGGTTCTAAATTAAAATACATGAAATATATCATTGTAATCAATGATAGATATTTTGAACACAATAATACAGTAAATTACATACTAGGTTCTAAACTGTTTGATTTGTATCTAAAGCAAATTTTATTTTTGCATTTATTTTTCTTCTATGTGTTACATTTTCTTAATATAAGGCTAAAACATATATGTTTCTTATTTTAATAATCTTCAAATCAATCACTCAGTATCAACGATATTTTTATTTAAATTTTTCCTTATATAATTTAGGCCCACCAGTAGCCGAGCGGTAAAGCCGCTGAACACTGGTATTTCTGTCCAGCCTTTGAGTCCCGGCGAACGGGCTGGCTACATGGACGTTTTCGTGATTTTCTGCATGCACAACGTGTATGTGAGTCAGTGTCCCTTAGAAAAACCTCCACGAAGGCATCCCACTCCTTAAGCAGATACTCCCCGAGTGCTCTACCATAATTAAATAAACCGGATCAAACCAGCCTTATATAAATTTTTGAAAGACGGGTTTTTCCAGTTGTACCTTACCTGTAAAATTGACTCCTAACGTATTATTTTCCGAGTTACTGTATTTCCTCACTAATTTTTCTCCCCCCCCCCTTAAGTATTTTAGCGCTAGATTCTAAAAACGTTTAAAATATTCGCGTAGGTTTCCACTTCGTCAGTTCAATAAACGAGTTCTCCTGAATTTTAATACGGATTCATCTTAATTACATAGACAAACCTTCAAAAACTGCCTGCGAAGGTCATGCCAAACTTTTCCTTCGTAACTACTGAACTCTATACCAGATTCTAATAAGTACACTCTAATAAGGCAAGAAAAGACCCGTCACAACGAAGCAAACACAAACTGACATTCAGTCTATGATTTCCCCTTGCCAGATGTAGATCACCTTTTCTAATTATTTATGGATGATTTGAGGTCTAAAGAGTAGCTGAGACAAGAACAAGAATGGTGAGATTCAAGTTACAGGAAATTAAAAATAAAGATGTTTTATTAGGTATTATAATATAAATATTACTGGATTCTTATTGAATTCAGGTATTTTTCCAAGGAATAATACTGTGATATTTAACTGTAGTTTATTCCTGTGTGCTTTTTATTTATTATGTTCTTACTGCAACCGTGTCCTTTGTAAATTAAATTATTGGCATAGCTATCCACTCTTGATTTCCAGTGGCTAAAATTAGTAAAAAAAGGAAAATACGGTAAATAATATTTGTTGAAAAAAAAGTAGAATATTCATCATAGACAGCAAAATATCTATGTATAGTTAACGTAAAGAAACTGGTTAACATTTTCAACTAGTTAATCTAAGCATAAAAGTTTTAGCTCAAGATAACCTATCTTTGATGGAACTTATGATACTCTCTGTCTTAATATGCAATAGTGTTTCTAACAACTTTGGCGAAGTTTTCTCGCTTAATTGTACTTCCACATCATCGAGACTATGAACATTAGATTCTTCGGAGAATATAACAATTTCTCGCTCTTAAACAACTTCAAATTATACTTCGGGGATGCAAAAGGATGTGGAACATCTGGTCGCATCTTCTGAATACAAAATGAGCTTGATGTATTACGAAAGCGAATTAGCGAAGAATTTTTAAATATGTATAGAGTAAAAATTTTTAATTAATTCTTAATAAAAATGCGAGAGGAAGAGTTTTCTCTTGTTAATATTCTCACGTTGCTGAATATTAAAACTTATCTCCAGAAACTTAACTTTTTTTATATTTTTAGACTGCTGGGAAATATGAAATGTTATTCAGTTTATAAATATTTTTATTACCAACGTTTATTATTATAAGTTTGTTTAGTAAAACTGAAAATTGTGACTTTTATCCTCCACTTTCATTATTATATTGCGAAGTTTATAAAGTTCCTTGTTTATTCAGTCCACGAGTTGCTGCTTTTACTAGACGCAAAGAAGGTATATGTACTTGTATGGCTTATTATATATTTTAGTGAAAGTTTATAAAATGTATAATTTCTCAGATCTATGTCTTTTTACTGTCTGAGTACAAAACAAGGAACCTATGATTGTACATTATTTATTAGATGAAATCAAAAGCTAATTAACATTTAATGCAGTATTATCTAGTATTATCCACTAAACCCAATTATTATCCTATTAACACTTAGGACGCATTCCCAGAAAACAAAATACTAACGAAACTGTGTTAATAATACTGGATTAACACTTAGTCCAATATTATCCACTAAATCCAGTATTATCCCAATAACTCTTAGGATGCATTCCTAGAAAACAAAATACTAACGAAACTGCCTTCATAATACTGGATTAACACTTAGTCCAGTATTATCCACTAAATCCAGTATTATCCCAATAACTCTTAGGATGCATTCCTAGAAAACAAAATACTAACGAAACTGCCTTCATAATACTGGATTAACACTTAGTCCAGTATTATCCACTAAATCCAGTATTATCCCAATAACTCTTAGGACGCATTCCCAGAAAACAAAATACTAACGAAACTGTCTTAATAATACTGGATTAACACTTAGTCCAATATTATCCACTAAATCCACTATTATCCCAATAACTCTTAGGATGCATTCCTAGAAAACAAAATACTAACGAAACTGCCTTCATAATACTGGATTAACACTTAGTCCAGTATTATCCACTAAATCCAGTATTATCCCAATAACTCTTAGGATGCATTCCTAGAAAACAAAATACTAACGAAACTGCCTTCATAATACTGGCTTAACACTTAGTCCAGTATTATCCACTAAATCCAGTATTATACCAATAACGCTGAGGATGCATTCCTAGAAAACAAAATACTAACGAAACTGCCTTAATAATACTGGATTAACACTTAGTCCAGTATTATCCACTAAATCCAGTATTATCCAATTAACACTTAGTGTGCATGAAACTGCCTTCATAATACTGGCTTAACACTTAGTCCAGTATTATCCACTAAATCCAGTATTATCCCAATAACTCTTAGGATGCATTCCTAGAAAACAAAATACTAACGAAACTGCCTTCATAATACTGGATTAACACCTAGTCCAGTATTATCCACTAAATCCAGTATTATCCCAATAACGCTTAGGATGCATTCCTAGAAAACAAAATACTAACGAAACTGCCTTCATAATACTGGATTAACACTTAGTCCAGTATTATCCACTAAATCCAGTATTATCCAATTAACACTTAGTGTGCATGAAACTGCCTTCATAATACTGGATTAACACTTAGTCCAGTATTATCCACTAAATGCAGTATTATCCAGTTAACACTTAGGGTGCATTCCCAGAAAACAAAATGCTAAACGAAACTGCCTTCATAATACTAGATTAACACTTAGTGCAGTATTATCCACTAAATCCAGGATTATCCAATTAAAACTTAGGATGCATTCCCAGAAAACAAAATGCTAAACGAAAGTGCCTTAATAATACTGGATTAACATCTAGTCCAGTATTATCCATTAAATACAGTATTATCCAATTAACACTTACGATGCATTCCTACAAAGCAAAATGCTAAACGAAACTGCCTTCATAATATTGGATTAACATCTAGTCCAGTATTATCCACTAAATCCAGTATTATCCAATTAACACTCATGATGCAATTCTAGAAAACAAAATACTAACGAAACTGCCTTAATAATACTGGATTAACACTTAGTCCAGTATTATTCAATTAACAATCAGGATGCATTCTTAGGGAACACAATATTAACGAAACCGTCTTCATAATACTGGATTAACACTTAGTCCAGTATTATCCACTATATCTAGTACTATTTCTAAAATGTTGTTTAATTTGTTTTTATAAAATTTTAAATTATTTTATGTGTTTTACTTTTAAATAATTTATGCCATTTTCAATATTATTTGCATAATTTTAGGGAATAATAAAAAACTATCGACGGGCTTTGCATGCTACAGTTTCTACAGATGGCATTACAAAACACCAACAGAAAAGTTCTAGAAATACATATTCATTTATCAGAAGAAACCTTTTGTCCGAAATCGGAGTAATCTCGTCGCTGCCGGTTCAAAGAGATTGTACAGTAGATTCTTAAAAGTCGATAAGTCAATATAAACCACTTACGCCTTTCTTTTATTAAAAATATTAAAACTAACTTTCGAAGCGGGAGTATTATCCTTTTATGGCGGAAAGAAAAAAAAACATCATCAAGGAAAAAAATCATCAGTCACTTTCGAAAATAAATGAACTGCATAATATCAAAATTTACCTTAATTTCCATAATAATGAAAGGAAATATTGAAAAGTAATTCTTTAAGAAAAACATAATGAAAATTTTGTATATGACCATCATAATTGCATCAACATGATTTATTAAGCTTAAATTAAGTATTAAAGAAAACACATGCTTTGGCTTTAAATTACTAATAAATGCATAAGTAATTTATGGTAAGAAAGAATAGTCTATTCTCGTTGATATAAAAGTTTGATTTCCAGTTATTCGAGCAGAGAGTTGCTTTTTGAATTTTAATTGATTTTAAGAGGAATGTAAGCAATGTAACTATTCGTTACGTTACGAAATAAAAATTGTTTTAAATAGTTAAATAAGATCGAGCCGTTAATACGTAGGATAAATTTATAATTTAGAAATTGTTATATTGAAAACGACATAGCACCAGGCCTTGTGCTACAGTCAGCATTGGTTGAATGACCAAATATTCATACACTTTTATGCAAGATGGGGCAGAAAGAGATCCCCTCTTTCATCTGGTAAAGAAAAAAGTAGCAACAGGTGTAACGAATATTTTTATTTTACAGTTGGAATGAACAAGCGTTACCGTTTTATTTCCAATGTATCAAGATATAACTCTCCGTATGGTTCTAAATAGGAACTGCTACAGTTCACGCAGCAAGTATATTGATGAATGTGCTATGAGAAATGTTTCCAGTGCGTCTGATCTCATTTTTAAGATGCCATTTCATGCGTGTTCATACCGCCAATCATGCATGCTGCAACTTCCTACTGTATCTAAAGGCAAAGTTTACTAAGAAATGCCAGGACAAGCAATGCACTGAACGACGCCATTTAAAATGAAATCGTGATTATAGTCTGTTACATTAAAATGGCTATAGTATGTTTAAATATATATATACTATAGTCTTTAAAGTGATTATAGACTATTAACACATGTTTGCAGTTAGTTACTTTAAAATAGGCACTTCAAGGCCGTTGCCAGCCTTCCCATTTGCGATTGCAACTCGAGTCATCATCTCCTACTCGATTGCACCTCGAGTCATCATCCATCGCATGTTTTATTTTCCCCACGGTACTTGACACTGTTGCTCAAGTCAGACTTCATTGGAGTGCATTTCATGAAGTAAAACACGATAAACGGAAATGAAACGAGAAAAAATTTAAGAGAGCTAATCGTTTTTCCTCAGCTTTTGCTTCCGCGGTTGCCAGGAAAGCTAAATCGTGCGGCGGAAAATAACTTCAAAGATCCTTTTTGAAAACAGCAGACTATATAGGAGGGTTATAATATATTAAAGAAATGCATATACTCAGCAAATCGGCATTTGGACTATATCATTTGTATGAAAAATTTAATTGTGTCATAAAAATACCGGATTGTTATAAATTATTAATTTTGACAAAACTAGTGTTTATATAGAAACGTTTTATGTAGAAGTATATTTTGTTCTTTCGAAAGGTGAAACAAAATGTTCTTTCCAACAACATCTATTTTTGTCTCATGTATTTATTTATGAAATCTGGAAGTTTTTCTGCCGGAACTGTATTTACTCTGTACGAGTAAAGCGAAACAGCCCATTTTAAAAGGAACAACTTTATAGCGTAAGACTGAAACCACTAAAATTTACAATGGACATAATATTGTTAAGCATAGAGCTAGAGATAAAAATGTTTCTTTCCGTAGAGTGTTGCCACTGTTCGCTTGGAAATCGTTGAGTTTGTTAACCAAAAATTTGTTACAGTTTAAAAAATGTAAAGTAGATAATAAAAAAATTCTAAAAACTAAAATCGGGCTTCAGGTGCCCATATTCGTGTGGAGGACTGCGTTATTCAAAATCTGATGGCTCTAGTACCGTTATTTTATCACAGTGAGAGAAACATAGATACATTCATAGAGATTCTTCATTATTTAATTTCTTTAATTTTATCTTATTTTACAGGGCTTCAATGTTTGGTGGCAAATATTTAAAAAGTGATTCGCCGTTTATAGTAAAAAGATACAAGATGATGTTACGAGTCTAATAGGCCTTCTGGGCTAACGTTCCATTAGCTTAAAAAAACTGAAAGCTTTCTGATTTTATATTACGTCCAAAAGGGCGGTTTTTTAACGTTTTGTGAGTTACATATATTTATTAAATATCATGTTCTTCGCACTTAAACCATAAAATTCAGGTCAACAGCAACATCGCAAAATATTTAAAAGAGCATATGTTTAGATTTTCCGACACAGTCTCGCGCGCTGTAGATAAAAATCTTTTTTTTCGTGCAGTGTTACCATTCCTCGCTTTGAAATCGTTGATTTTGTTAATCAAAAATTCGTTAAAGTTTTACAAAATTTCAAAATCCAGATTTCAAATTTGGGCTTATTCGGGTGGAAACGCATATTATTCAAAATTTTATGCCTCTAAATACCGTCGTTTTATCACAGTGTGAGAAACATATATACATTTATGCAGATTCTTCATCATTTAATTTTTTTAAATATAATACAGGGCTGTAACATTTGGTGGCAACAGTTTGAAAAGTGAACCGACATTTGTAGTGAATCAACGCAATATGCCAAAACGAAATTAATAGCTCTTCTACGTTACCGACCTTTGGGCTGAAAAAAAAAGTAGCTGACACAAAGCGTACAACCTATAAATGCACGTGACGAATTTTTCACCTAATTTTAGTTAATTACATTAAAAAAAAAAAGAAAGAAAGAAGCGTGCTGGGCGATTTGTCTTCAAAGCCATGGTATTAGATTTTAAAGCCATAACCGTAATGAGGGGATTTCTTTTACTTTATTTCCGAATATCAGGCGATTTCTTTTGTGGCTTATCGTTTATAATCAGTATCTTAACTCTGGGAATCATTTCAGGTAATATATGTAGGCAAATACTAACACTTAAATGAATGTTCGGTTGGTTAATTCTAAATAAAAGTAAAAATTACTGTGCAAATAAAGTGATATTAATATTTATGCAAGTAGGAAACTAATTTCAAGGAGCTCATAATTTTCATATATATATATATATACATTGTGGTATGCTTTGTTCTTAATTAATGGTCTTTGTTTTTAATTAATTAAATGCTTGTTTCTCTGAATTAATTGATGAAATATCTCTGTTTACAGTAACATTTATAATCATGCTTAAAATAATGAAAGAATATTTGCATGCAGTTCGTATTCAAAATTATCCCAAAAGGCGTTTATATTACGTTTCTAATTTGGCCTTCTATTAAAAATTAATTCCGTTTAGGGATAAAATTTTATTCATGCGACATGTAAACAAGAATAAGCATTTATATGCGTGATTGGATTTTATTAAATTACTTCGGATGCTTTAACTTAAAATTAAGATCTGCTTGGAATAAAATTAAGTCACACAAGAATTCATAAGGAATTTCGTTTGCTATAGAGACAAGGGAAATAAGATGTTTAGTAAATTACCTTCCTTTTCAGAATAATTATTTTTTCTTTAAATCTTGGTTACCTTGAGGTTCAGAATATGATTAAGTGTATTTAAATCCATGAATAAAATCATTCTTAAAGCCGTTCTAAGTCTTACATTATAATTTTCTGTTTTACCTAATTGTTCTTCACTTTATGTAATTTTTAATTATGAATAAATTGAACAGAATTTCTGTTAAATAAAATAAAAACTATCTGCTTCAAAATTTTCGTAATGTTTTCTGTATCTTGCAAAGTTTTTTGGATATTAATATTTTCTTCGACCTACAGAATCTTTATTAGAATTATAAGAATTATCTACAGAATCTTTCAGTAAAGCTTCGAAAGTTTGAAAACAGCGTATGTGACGTCTCGCAGAATGTACCGCAGCTGAAAAAGAGTTTTATACTTAATTGTCTCTCGTATGAGAACAATATCAAGAAGAATTTAATCCACTAAAATAGAAAAAACATAAAAACCTAACTTTTATTTACTGTAGTTTTTTCTAAAAAAAACTATTTATTTATGATTATTACGCAATGCAACCTCAAAAATCTAGGATTAATACAACTATTTGTTGCATGAATGAAGGTTCGTAAGCGATTGAATGCACACAGCTCCGATGAGAGGTTGATCATATTTATTTTATCAGATGAAACACTTCAGAGATCTGGAACTTTCCACAAAGACAGTAGTACAACTTTTCACAATATCACAGAGTACAATCAGTAGTTACATTTCAAATTGCTATGGACGTTAAACACAACGCATTGCATAGGGAAGCTAAAGAGAAACCTACCCAGAGATATTTCAGTACTCACAACTCATTCTGAGCTAACAGCTAACAACAACTAAGAGCAGATGCTCTCTCCTGCCTTACATAGTAAAGGCTGCCGGGATATTTCTAGTACTTTCTGCTTCTCGAAATTACTCGAAGGCAATATGAGGGTCGAATTACGGTTACAGCTAATATAGTAATCAATTACATTTATTCAATTACGATATCTAAAACGGTGATACAGGGACCGGACCAAAATGTCTCCAAGTTTGGCGACTTTTGGAGATTTCTCGCCAAATTTTGCGATAAAAATTATTTGCCAAAACCGTTGCCAGCTTGGCGATATCTCGCCGAATTATCGAAACAGCCATTTATTCAATGTTAAACAGACTTACCCCTGTAATTTCACTTACCTTTCTTTCGTATTACATTACACAGAAAAATACAACCTCACATATAACTGCACCAAAATTACCCATCTATATACAAAATTTATAATCACGCTAACAGATATTAACGCTTTCATATTTAAATAAATAAGCATCAGAATATAATAAACACCTCTTGAAACTTTAAAACGATTTGTTAAATGGTGTAGTACATTCATTGTAACTGGTGTTATAAAATCTAATAACTGACTAATTCAAAGTGTTATTCGAAAATTAAAATGAAAGAAATAAAAGAGATATGTATACTAAGATATTTTTTCCTCTCTGTTTCATTCCTCGAATTTCTGTACAAACTTATTTTTATAATGTTGAAAAAAACACAGAGTAACTCATTTTGCTTCTAAATGAGAAATTGATTTGCCTTAACAAAATACAATCTAATATAATATTCTTTAATCATATCTGTAAATATAATCTACGGAATCTCTTAGACATTGGACCCTAAAAAATAATACTGTTACGAATTTTGCATATAAGTAAATAATTTAAATGACGTTAAATGTAAACTCTAGTATCTTTTGTATAACGTAACACGAAATGCCTCGACAGAGAGACACTTCACCAGAAAAATAGGTTTACAGGAGTAAGTCCATTTAACATTGTGTTAAAAGGCTATCTCTCCAAATTAATGATGTCGACAACTTTTTGTCGCCAAATTTGGCGAGAAATCACAAATTTTGCTGAATTTGGGAAATATTTGGCGATATTTTGGTTCGATTCCCATATAACTGTAATTTGTCTAATTCCTGTGTAACTGTAACTATAGCCGACTCTATATGGAACTGCAACTGTACATGCCCTGCAACAATTTCAAGAAATCGAAGATACTGGAAATTTCTCGGTGATCTACGCAAAATGATAGTTCTTAGTTTTCAGTTCAAAGTTGAGTTCGGAGTATTGAGAGATCTCTGTGCGAGCTTCGCTCATTAGATACAAGCGTTCTTAGTTGTCTGAAGGGCTAACTATTGTTGTGCTCTGTCATATTAAGAAGAGCTGTACCAGTACATTTGTGAAACGTTCCATAACTGTAACGTATTTCGTTTGGGAAAATACATTTTATCAAGCTATCTTCGGTTCTGTCTACATTTAATCCATTACGTATTTATACGCCCATAACAATATCAGTATGGCTTACTGCTCCTGAAATATTTTGTTTAATTATATTTAAAATTAAATAAAACCAGGAAGAAAGAAATTGAAATGTTAAATTTTTATGCTACGCCTCGCTAACAATGAGTATACATCCTCTTTAAACGTGAGTCTTGCACGCTGGAGATAAAAATGTGCTTTACTTCAAAATGTGTTGGCACTGCTCGTTTTCAAATCGTAGTTTGTTAATAAAAATATGTAAGTTTTACAAAATATGAGTTAAAAATAGTGTTGCCAAACTTTAAACATATTATCATTATGTAAGGTCATATTCTGACGCTGAAGAAAGCACACGATTGCATGCGACGTCACTGTATGTCGAAAATCTTCCATTAATGTCAGCATTTTAAATAAATAGCTGCTGTTGGCAACTTTTTTGTTTCAGGTTAGTGTTATTGACATGATATATTAATGCTACTTTAATTCTTTTACTGATATTGAGAAAATGTTGTTATATTACACTAAATTTAAATCATGATGTCATACGTATTAACCAAAAGTGTCAAAAGTTTTTGTTTCTTGGTTTGGAAATAGAAAAACTGATGAATTAGTTGTTGCTTGGAAAGAATGACCTGATTTCATTCATACTGAAATATTTTTATACATTTGTTTTTCTTACAAATTTCAGTATGGCTCCAGCTAGCTCATATGTTAGTCCTGCCTGCCAGTAATTTTATATTGCTATGAATTTCGTATTTAATTAGACATTTTTAGTAGAATTATAATTAAAATTGTTTTATTTCCCCGTGCAATGTAGCGCGTGACAAATTTTAAGACAAAGCTACGCCGGAAAAGTGAAAATACAAGAGCAAGTGCATTTAACATTGACTAAAAGTTTGTCTCTGTAACTGATATTTAATTTGAATAAATGTAATTGACTAATATCTTAGCAGTAATCGTAATTCTATTGTTTTTGCTTTTCAGAAACAGCTTGAACTGTCTCGCGCGGCCGATTTAAAAAGCTATAAAAGTCTGAGAGAAACATCTCAGCTCAGCTGTTGTTGTTGTTTTGTTGTTGTTTACTTAGTTGCTTCGATTTTGTTGATCGGATTAGTTTTCTCTGCGCTTTGGCTTGCTTTCTATTTAATGTGTTAGTAGTTTAAAATATAGCTACTGATTATATTGCGTGATATTGTGATATTGTACGAATATCTTTCAGGAAAAATCCAGGTTTTTTTATATTTCTTGTGATAACAATAAATTTTATTAACCTTTTATCGGACTTGGGCATTCGATCTATTACGAAACCGTACGCACTCAACAATATTTAATGTCTAGTCGTAATCGGTAGTGTTCTCGACTTCAGTGTTTCCTTAGCAACGAACTAAAAAGATAGCACGTGAAAAAAAATTGAATCTGCTTTGCCTTGTCTTCTATCAAAAGAATCTTTGGATAAGAGAAGATGCAAGCTATGATTGATGGCTGCAGCTTTCCTGGATTAAAAGGGTTTTGTAATTCGTTAAAATCTACGAGAAAGAATGAAAACAGCAGCATTTCTTTGAACCATTCTTTAGATTTTATAAATTTATATTTCTGCCGCCTACAAATGCAATATATCACCCAAAATAAGCTCTAAATATATCTAGAATACTTCTTACAATCTAATGAAGCTATTTTTTTTTGCGAATATTTCTTCTAAAATAACTTTGAACTAAAGTAATTAACTTTTCATATTTCACTGAACAAAACATATCTACCCTTTCTTTTATTTTGAGCTATTAACTGATAACACAGTGTTGTTATAATTATAATGCGAAATTTGAGTAAGATTTTAAGAAATTATTTACATAATTATGAAGTATAAATATGAATCCTACTTCGTGAATATTCTTAATGAATGCATAAAACAACATTCCGCACATAAATAAAAACTATAAAATCTCTCTTAGATTGCTTCCAAAATTTTAAGCGAAATAGTGAAAACCCCATTAAAAAACTCAGAATTTATCTTTATTGCTTACGAAGTATTTTTTGCTTTTTCCCGTCATCCGTCATTACAAGTTTCTAAATGCGAAATGATAAAAATTTGATTCTGTAAGCAATGAGAAATAACATTTTTAGGACAAAAAATCAGGAAATTATTAAATAATTTTCGGCTGCTATTTAGTCAGATAAATCATTTATAAGCTTATCAATTTCCAAACAGCTTAATAACTAAACAAATAATTTTCCCCAGTTTCGGCTCTTAAGTATAATATGCAATTAATTTACATAATACTTACTTTTTTATAGTTATATTTAATGCAGTTCATTAAACTCCCATAAAATACAGGGTGTTTATAAAATCCCGGACCCATTTTGATGTTTAATAACTCATAAAATAATGATGATATAAACAAACTTATGGTATTTATTGATGGAATAACTTATATATTTTCCTTTTCAGGTTTGAATATCTTTACTTTTGTAAATATCGTCTGCGCGTGTGGTTAAATTCAGATAATTTCATTTTCCAGTCTAAATATCTGTATTTTTCTAAATATCGTCTGCTTATTAATTATAATTATGATCTGAAAACCCCCATGAATACCGTGAGGCACAAAGGGATCTCCCAAAGGTTAATGTGTGGTGTGGACTAATGCACGACCGAGTCATTCGGCTTTTCATTTTTACAGAAAAGACGGTCTCATCAGTTGTATACTTAGACATATTGGAAAACTTCGTATTTCCACAACTAGAAGAGCTTCAGCCACATGTCTTTTTGCAACAGGATGGTGCACCACCTCATTGGGGTACCATCGTTCGTAGTTCTTTGAAGACCATTTTACAGGAAGATGGATTGGGCTAGGAGGTCTAATTCCTTGGCCCACCAGATCACCTGATATAACGCCGCTGGACTTTTTCCTTTGGGAATTTGTAAAGGGCAACGTTTACAGAAGGAGATTATCGAACATGGATGACCTAAAAGCCAGAATTACAACCGCAATAGCCTCTGTGGATGCCGACATGCTTGCTGGTACCTGGCGTTAAATTGAATATCGACTTAATATTCTCCATGCGACGAAGGGGGCACACGTGGAAGTTCATTGACAAGGGTCATGAAACTTTGTGAGTCTATCTAACCATTTATGTTATTAAGTTTAATCTATCCTTATTATGTTATGAGTTATTAAACATCAAAATGGGTCCGGGACTTTATAAACACCCTGTATACTTATTCATTAAAATGCAGTTCAATAAGATAAACCAACTAACTACATTGTCGAAGATATGTCAAAGTCACGAATCTATGATATTGTTGATTTAAACATATGAAAACGTTTGATACGAGAGTCGTTATCAAAATAAATGAATGATGTTTTCGAAGCAAAAATTCCTAAACATTAACCTCGTAAATGAAATATATCCGAGAAGATATCTGTAAGTGAAGTTACCAAAAATCGCAGAGCCTTGATTTAGTTGTAGTGTCAAAAGATCTTTTAACACCTTTTCTCACTTGATGATGCACCCTAAGTATATGACACTAACATGTCAAAAGTAAATATATATTACTTTATTTTAGGCTTATAGTAAGTTTGACTAATAGTAAGTTCGACTCATTTTAAAAAAGAAAAGTCATTGATTCTATTACCAATGCTGCACATCTTCTGAGATTTCAAACACTGTACTTATTTAGATATATTTTTAAAATTCTATAACTTCGTACAGATTGCCAAAACAGATTCATAAATCATACGTGTCTGAATAAGAATGCTATAAAAATGACACTGAAACTTTCAGTGCGAGGGCGTTTGCACACTTCTAGAACGAATTCGATAAAGGATTTATTTTTAAAAATTCAATGTTTTGGTATTAATTTGTTATTTTAAATTAGAAATATCGTCTGCTCCTTTTAAGTTTATTCTTCTTTCAAAATTGTCGCATTTGTCACCGTTAACGAAGCATAGGCTATCCTAAATGACTGCAACAAAAAAATAGGTCTATGTATTGTAGAAAACAAGGAGAAAAAAGCGTAGAAATCTGGTTCCCTGAATGAAAGAAAGTTTCACTAAAAGGCTTAGGCAAACAAAATATTAGTAAGGGGTTCTATTGCAATGGGAAACTAAAAACAAACAGAGTGGGTAAAAACATTCATTTGAACTAAACGTAATATGAAAAGAAAGCTTTGCGTCTTATATTTACAGAAGAAATTCCATTTCTTTATCACAGTATCTTTCAAAGAGTGAGACTTCATCAAGACAAAACAACAAGTAATACTTCGAAAAATACCACTGCATTCCTTGAAACATTGAAGACACGTTATTTTATACCTTTTACCTTTTCAATGTTTTATGGTGAAGTTTCATGACGTTTCACGAATGGACTATTGTGCTTTTGGATTTCCGAAAAAAATGTCTTTCTAAACGCAAACTTGCGACGATTGATGAATACTGGAAAGTCGTGGAACAGGAATGGATATCAATGTCCCTGGAAACTTTACGAAAAGCCCTTCCGTCATGGAAATTTCGATGCAATCTAGGAAACAGACTATCAGATCGAACATTTAAATAAGTATTTTTTACCTTTAAATATTTATTAAACCACCAGGACATCGTTTTAAAAAATGTGTAAACGCCCTCTATGATTAATAAAAATGGGTAGTTCGTAAAAGCTTGAGTTTACTGTGGTAAGAAAGCAATACTATCAATTAATAACAAAATACGTAATGTTGGATGCATGAAATGTCTAAATACTGTTGCCAACAAATAATTCATAAAACGGTAAATGACAATAATTATTTCAAAATGAAAACATGCGCGAATCACCAAAGTTCCTCTTTCATTCGTAGTTCATGTAAGTTCCTCTTTAAATTATAAGAAGTTCTAAAACGATTTCATAAAAACATTGGCATCCAATGTGTTTTAGCGATCGAAACCATTTTATTACCTTTTTTTTAAAATACGAATAAAAAAAAAGTTTAGAAAATTTAGGAAAGCTTGTCACTTTGGAGCATGATGACAGAAGTATAGATATATTGTGACACACGGTGAATGTTGTAAATCCTTTTGGTATTAAATTCCAGGCAATACAACAAAAATTACTTTAGCATTGCTGATTTAAGTTTTCATATTTGTTCGTAAAATTGCCAGAAGAAAGGGAGTAGGTATGGAATTTATATTTTCTGCGATAACATAAAGAAACCGAATTTCGACATCAGATAATTATCATTTGATTGAAATGAGTTTCCGGGGTATTTACCACGCGCGAGTAAATGTGCAATTTAATGCCTGATTGGGCTACTTACTGAGAGATCCACTGTCACGTGGAACTTAATCGCAACTACGTCTCTGAGAAATTCCTGATGCAGATTTCTGCGTAATTGGTTCCATATTTTACTACAAATTTAATGGCTGCTGGCTTTAATATTAAATGGCATTAAAGCGTAGGATTTGAAATCGTTATAATGTAATTTCTTGAACACATTGGCAGAACGTGTGCATAACAATCAGCCAAGTTCTGCATTAGGCACAATTTAACCTTTTCAGTTTCTGCACAGTATTATAAGTTTAAAAATTCAATTATGTATTCATTGTTTCTTAGCAAACTTGGGGTTGTTTTACTAGCGTAAGAGGTGTTTTAGTTTCGAATGCTCACTATTTTTTCCCGTGTCACTTTTATATCCGTCTCACATTTGTGTTCGTGTTACTTTTCAAATAAAAGAATGTTCCCAACAAATGCTATCATGTGTTAATTTTAAAGAAATAATATGGTGAATATCAAAATATCTGATGTTGATACCACATGACTTCCGTGTACGACCTATTAAATGATAAGCGTTTTTTTCTGCACTTCATTTAAACTCCATTTCGTCGAATTTCATTATAGGTATATTTCTCATTCAATCAGCTCAGTTCTCACTCCGCGGCAAGGCAAAAATGCATAAAAATTGAAAACATCTTCATTAAAAATTATAAAACACATCAAAAACTAAAACATCAAATACAGTTAAAAAATCAATTTTTACAATTAAAATTACACTTTCTATGCCAAAACAAGCAATTTGATCATAGGGCAGAAAGAAATAACTTTTAGTGCAACAACTGACTTAATTCACCATTCTACTAAGAGTTTCAAATGTAAATAGATGACTGCCTCATTAGGCCTAGTGTCTCTTAAACTTTTAAATTGTGAATGATTCTACAATTACTGCATACAGATTAAATAAGGGGATAAAATCTTTAACCGGAATATAAGAACAACAGAACAACATAATTCAATCACTATTAAAGCAACAAATATATAATTTAACATGTAAGAATAAAAACACTGAGCTCACCGAGTCGAGTAACAGGATGTGAATATATATATTTATATGTCTTTGATTTCGCCGATTGCAATGAAAAACTGAGGTGCACAATTAGATGTTATAGCAGTCCCATACACAAAATTTCAACATTGCTAAGCTGTACGAGATACTTGCATATGTACGTACAGACGTCACGAAAAAAATTCTTCTCCATTTATTTTAAATTCCTTTTACGACCCGTTTTGGAGAAAAGAATCCTTTATTCTGTCTGTACGTAAGCCAAAATATCGTTCAAATAGTTTCGACAGATGTCAAAATTGATATTTTCAATGAAATATGATATCCAAAATTTTTCGCAATTACAATACTTCCTTTAGTCGTAGAAGGAAGTAAAAATGTATAACAGCACTTAATACTACATTGGGAATTCTTAAAGTATGTTTGCTTGTTTGTTGTTTAGGACGAATGTATAGATCAGATGTCAGCAAAGTAGCTTAAATCGTGTTTATTTGGTAATTACAGGACTTATTAAATCTTTTTTCTCCTCTCTAATATTGTTTTTGTTCTCTGAAGTATTATTTTGATTGAAAACGGAAGAAGCCAACATCTGTTTCTAAACATTTTGTGATTTTCCTCTTGAATTTTATGTGCCCAAAGTACCAAGAATGCGAGGTTTAATAAATAAAGTTAAAAACACAAAAACAGTTGTAAAAATCATCTTGCTAAGAAACCTGAACATTGCTAAGAAACCTGAACATTGATATAATGAACTGAAACAAGAGTAAAGAAAATTAATAGCAGCAATTCATATTAATTATTATTGCTTTAATGCATCAGGAAATCTAAACGTATGTTACTTTTAATGTTAACGTTTTTAATGTATGTTACTTTACTGGTTTTACTGTCGAATGTTATGTGGTATAAATGTAGAAAAAGTAATTTTTAAATATAAAGTTAAAAAACCAAAAATAAAGTTATGCATGTCATCTTGTTAAGAAATCTCAACATTGATATGATAAACTGAGATAGGGGGGAAACAAACAGAAAAACGTATGGCATCATTTTACTCTCTAATAAGAATTCTAAACATATGCTGCTTTTAAAGCTAGTAGGAGGAATTCCAAGAACAGATTGGTAAACTATGAGCTCAGTGAGAACATAAAAAACCTTAATAAACTCTCTGGTGAGATGTAACGAATTCTTATAGATTCTGTGTATGTTCTTTTTTAAGCCTTTCTCTATTAAAAATAATTATTGAAAATTTGTGAAAAATAGTTCATATGCGGAAGAGAAGTTTGCAATTCTGTCTGAGAAGGTATATAGAGGGTGTTTACACATCGTACTATACACATTTTACACACGCTCAGTAGTAAGCGATAAGGATAAAACTGAAAATATATACACTGCCCTAAAAAACTTAAGAAACAGCATGTTTTATATAACTCACCATCACAAATATGTCAGTAACATTTAAATTCATAGTTCATATGCATGACAGTAACGAAGATTAAGAAAACATATGCAAAAACAATAGCTACCACTTTTATTTTATAGAAATGAATACTTATATAGGAGTTGGAAAAAATGCAAAAATTGTAATTTATGTTCACGAGTGTTGATCATCAGTTATTACAGTTTCGTGGACAGTATTCAGGAGAGTCTATCTATGTCCGGGAGAAGTCGTTTGCCCGATTCGTTAAGATGGCGGGCTAATGGTTGGATGGAAATGGGGGTGTCACAATTTGATGCTGCTAGACGTGTCAATATCTCTCGTAGTGGGGTCCACCGACTATGCAATCAGTTTTAATCCTAGGATTCTGTTTCTAAAAGACATGTTCCAGGCAGACCTAGAGTTACAACACTTGCTATAGACCGTTATTTAGCTCTTTTGGCCCGAAGGAAGAGTAACATTACTCTGCCTCAGCTCATGGCAGATCATTTAGTGGCAACAGGAACAAGAATTTCAACTACTAGGTTTGTATGCAAGACGACCAGTTGTTTGTGTTCCCTTGACCCGAGGACATAGAGGAGGTACCGTTTGTGTTGGACAAGACCACATCTCCTGGACCAGTTAACAATGGGTGTCTGTTCTCTTCACAGACGAGTTCAGGTTCACATTGGAGAGTGATTCATGTCGTCAGCCAATCTGGGGGAATCATCTCACTAGATACAATCAATTCCACATAGTGGAAAGACACAGTTACAGGGGTGGTGCAATAATGGTTTGGACTAGGATCTCTCTCGGTGGTCACACTGACCTGTATGTATTCCATGGTGGAAGTTTTACCAGTGTGAGATTTCGAGACGAGATCCTTGATCAATATATCCGCCCGCATGACGCTGCTATTGGTCCTGGATTTCCTCTGATGGACGACAATGCGCGACCGCACCGAGCTCGGCTTGCTGAAGAATATATTGAGGATCATTGTATGGAGCTCACGGAATGGCCCCTAGACCTGAATCCGATAGAACATCTTTGGACTACCTTGGAAGACATATTGCTGCTTTATGGCCTCTTCCAGGGTCGTTAGATGAGCTTGAACAAGTATGACTCGGTGTCTGGTCTTTGCTTGCCATTTTACTGACTCACAACGTAATTGACAGCATGGAACGTCGCTGCCGCCAATGTATTGCAGCTAGAGTTTAAAACATTCTTTATTAGAACCCATTTTTGTAATGTTACTACCCCATTTTTTCTCAAATAACTATGATATACTGATTATCCAAGACTGGATTTCTCTGCAAAGAGAATTGTTTGTTGTAATTCATGTTTGTGTGCAATGTTTTGTTGTAATTCATGTTTGTGTTGAACTTTAGAAACATTCTGTGTCGCATTCATTAAAGAACTGTTTAGTGAATATGTCCTGTAAATTTCTTATTTCTATGTTGCTTCATTATCAAATTTATCACAAAAACATGCTGTTCTTTAATCTTTAGAGAGCAGCGTATATACAATACCTGTATGAGTCGTCTTTATTTCAAGGAATACAATGGTACGTTTTGAAGTATGAACTGTTGCTTTAACTTGGTGAGCTTTCACTCAATGAAAGTAGTTGCGAGAAAGAAATGGAATGTCGTCTGTAAATATCGGATGCAAAACTTTCTCTTGGTCATAAGTTCAGTTAATTTTACCAGTTTTTCTGCCTCTTCTCATTTTTAATTTCCTGTTGTAAAGGCACCCTGACATTTATAAACCCTTTACTGAAACTTTTTTTTGCCTTTATGGAAGGAGGTTTGCGCATTTTTTCTCTTCGTTTTAGGTAATAAATAGACCTTTCCTGTCATACATGGACCCTACATTGCAGGCATTTAGGTCAATCCACGCATCATCAAGGTTCACAACTTATTGTCATTTATCTCCTGTTAAATAATTTTCAGGTAGGGTTTTATCAATTGTTCTACTTTGAGCCACATGGCTCCACCAAAGCTGGTGAACAGTATGTTTTTTAGCTTTTATAAGCTATACATTTTGGCTTATTTATTAATTTATTGTTGCTGCAGATGTATTTAAAGACTTTGGAAGTGATATATGCCTCTGTGCCAACGATAAACGTTAGAAACGTTATGAACAGTATGCACCTTGTTTTGGGTATTTGCTCGGACCGGCTTTCCATGCAGACGTAATGATTGAACATTTCTCCGTGTCCGATTAATATGTGAGCTGATTTTTCATTAAAGCGTTTTACTGCCATACATACATAATACGTTTTTGAATTATAGTCTAGAAATATTTTTCCTGAAAGCGCAGAAACGTATCCTTCAATTCTCAATTAAAGGTATCCTTCTTGTTTGCATGCGATATTTTGAAAGAAGATAAATTTAAAAACAACAGACAATATTTATTTCGAATAATAAACTATTGCCAGATATTTTCATCCCAAAACATTTCTTTTTAATTCCTTATCGAAGAGATTCTAAAAATGTGCAAACACACGTTTTAAAAATAGATTTCAGAGAAAATCCTCTGAGAGCGCAAGTTTCGAAATCGATGTTTAAGGAGAAAAATATCTAAACCAGTCTCTTGTTTCGCAGGGTTTACTGAGTAATTGTAGATAAAAACGTTTGGGTTTAAAATCCCTAGCGACGCTATTTTTCGCAACTTACTGTAAGTAACGTAGTGGGGATTATTTCCATGGGAAAGTTAAGAAAGGAAAAGGTGTAAATATAAAATCAAAATGGCAAAAGCTTCAAATTGTAAATCTAATAGAGCAAGACAGTAAAGTAGTAAATATGTACCTAATTTATGCATTTCAAATTATAAACTGAATTTAGAATTTTATTGACTACCTTTAATCATTACGGAAGACAATTTCTCCTTAAATATCCATTTACAAAACAGTCCTCTATTTCTAAGAGCTACTAACGGATAATTATTGATGCTAGAAATTAAGAATTCACTATAACACACCCACGTGTTTCCATTTCACGTTGGTTGCAGCGAAATAAGAGGTAAGAGATGTTATTTGAGTACTAATGAATATTTATTGCCTAGTCTGGTTGATAAGCGATTACCCCTTGTTTAACCTTGTAGCTGTAGTTAATTAAGTACTGCTTAATTTATCTGCAAAACAAATGTCATTTAATGCTTGAATAGATTATGTACCGGAAAATCAATGTATTAGGTATTGTATTAAGATAACAGAAATTCTTTAGGTTACTAAATACATTGAAAATTTAGAAAAGAATATATATTACCTCGAAATGGGAGTTTTTCCCTTTACAGAAATATACACAGTTCGAGAGTATTTGGGCTAAAGCCAGACTGGGCCAAAAATATTTAATAACAGTATATATTTAGAATTTCCGACAGTCATTCTCGCACTGGAGATGAAAATGCTTTAATCCTTACAGTGTTGCTACTGCACGCTTTGAAACTATTCACTTTTTCAATTTAATTCGTTAACTTTTAAAAATATGAAACATATAATAAAACACATTCAAAATTCGGGTTTCCAGGTGCTCTTATTCGGATGGAGGACTACGTTATTCAAAATTTGATGGCTCTAGATGCGGTCGGTTTTTTGCCATACGATAAACATGGGTATAGTTCGACCGCCTCATCCACGATCATGAGCGCAAACACGCATGCGCCATTCGGACAGAATTATTCTCAAAATAGGGTGGAAGGATGAGAACTTTCTTTCCCTCCAGCATATCTCTTTTCGGAGAAGCGAGGACTTTCACGTCGCAGCAAGCGATAACGCCCTTTCGGACGAGTCTATGTGTTTTGGCAGAATGCCAGCCAGGGTTGCGTTTAAGACGGTCGAACTATATACTCCAACTGCGCGAATCAAAATTTCTTTCCCCCGTTGTCTGCCGAGGAATTTAACGAGCGCATTAAGCAAAAGATTTCTTCTCCCCTTGGAACAGTACAGGGTTACAATTTTACTTTCGAAGCCAATTATAGCCAAGAGAAAAATAAAGAAGTATTAGTAAACATACATATCAGCATTACAAACATCTTTCATTAATTACAATATTAGAGTAAAGAGTATTATAATAATATCATAAATTAAATAGTTATAAAGCATACCAATTATATTTTTTGTAAATTACATCAATAATAATAATGATGTCTCAACTAGACTGTAAAATGTAATATAGTTCACTTGCGTGCAAAAGATTATCCGGTACCAAAGTGTGTTAAAGTGTGCTAGAAATATTCTTTGTTAATTAAAGTAATCGTGTAAATGTTGCCGAAATTAATAGTTAGATTTAAAAAAAACGTAGTATGAAATGTATTATAATAACTTTACTATGCGTTTGAAATACTTAGGTATAAATTTTAAATAAACTTAAATTATTATGCTGAGAAGATTTTTCTAAAATTTATCTAGAAGAAAAGAATTAGATAAACGGTACTCAAATAAATACAATCAATCAGTCGTCTCAATGAATAAAAACTTATTCTTTAACCAAAAATTAAAAATTGGGATGCAAAAGTTTGTGTAATATACTTGGAAATATCTGAATAACATTAGCAGGTCGTTTTATACTTTTTACTTCCTTGTACAAAGTAAAAGAAGTACATGGTGTCTGTACGTACGTATGTGTATATGTATCTCGCATAACTCAAAAACCAGTAGCCTCAGAACGTTGAAATTTTGCATGTAGGACTGCTTAAAATGTAGATGTGCACCTCCTATTTTGGTTGCAATCAGCCGCAGCAAAAGTATATATATATATATATAATTTTCTTTAAAATGTTAAAGCTTGAACTATAGCGTTTTATGGTTTTGAAAAAACTGCGCATCTAGCTGCAAATTTTATTATTCTATTATTAACAAGTAAGAATGCAAAAGCTATAGCACACCCGAAACCCTATGAATCTATTCGAAGAAGCAAGTTAGTGCCAAAGTTACATAATAAACACAATTAAAACTTCAAAATTCACAAGAAAATATTCATAAGAAAATATAACTCAAAAAAATATGCCATGACAATTGTAACTTTTTGGCAAAATGGGAAAAAGCAGAAGTTGTAAGAAAAACAAGGTGCATTATGAACAAAATGGCAATATTCCATTGAGAGTTGCATAGCGGTCTCATCAGAGAAAAAGCACTCTGCTACTTCCATTGAAATATTACCTCCACGCGTTTCAACTGACGACAAATTGAGACAAAAAAGCGTAAAATAATTGACTGAACTGAAAAATATACTAAATCGTTCAATACAAATCGAAATCGTCTCAATTGGGCGCCCCTTTTCCCTACGCGTGGAAGAAAAGAAACATACTACTAAAATTAACGATTTTTAAATTAGAAAAAAATAGAGGCAACTAGGCAACAAATATTGTTAAAACGCCTCATGACTTCTAAAAATGTTATTTAAAATGTAATGAAAACTAAATTTAAAATAGTATTTGAGAAGGAATGAAATTATAAAACGTTAATGGTAATTTATAGTTAATTTCTGAAACACTATTAGTCCTATCTCACAACAGAAAAAATCATAAAATGGGGGCTCTCTTGCTCAAAGTAACAAAGCTGTTAAATTTGAAGAAAATTAAAAATTAAAAATTAGAAATTATATATATATATATATACATGTATATATGTATATATATAAAAGTATATATATATACACTCTATTACTCGGCTCAGTGAGCTATTCTTATATGTAGGCAAATTGCACAATTTTTGCTTTAAAAACGATTGAATTAATTTCACAGTTCGTATCCTACCAAAAACATACATACATTCATCCAGATTCTTCATTATTTAATTTTTTTAAACATAAAACAGGGCGATAATGTTTGGTGCCAACGTTCTAAAAAGTGATTGAGAGTAAAATGCAGGTTCGAGACTAATAGCTCTTCTGCGTTAACGCTTTTTTGGCTAAAAAACGTTTTGTAAACTTATCTTAGTAAGAAAACTGAGCAGTGATATGATGAACTGAGAAAAGACTAAAAAAAATAGAAGTTTATGGCAACACTTAACGTTGCATTCTGAATTTTAAAGGTATACTACTATGCTGTTTTTAACATTTTTATAATTTTGCACTTGAACTGTAAATGGCGTAGGTGCAAAAAAAAAATGTAAAAATATTTAGTAAAGCTAAAAAAGCCAAGAAAAAATGGTTAGTAGCAATGAGTTAACAGCAGACGGTGCGAACACAACGAGAGCGTCCCTTCTAGGTGAACGTTAAAATCTGAAAGCTTTAAGAATTTTTTTCTTTTATTTTGTAATTTATTGAAACAATTTTCCCATTTCCAGTACTATTGTACATTTGCTTATTTATTTTTTTCCTGCTATAACTTATTTCTGTAAGCCTCCTGATATACTCTGTGGAACACGAGGGGATGGAATTAAGAGTTAACCAAAAAAAAAAAAATTCTTGAAGATAATAAACTGTGACAAAGCCCTCTGCTGTTTAATAACATATCAGCGTATACAATACAAAATTTGTAAAATCGCAGAAATTTTTGAAAATTGTAATGGCGTTCAGGTAACGGGCTTCATGTAATTTCCAAATAAAGCCCTACTGACATTTCAAAATGCATGAAGAAAAGAGGAAATGAAAAGAAATATTTGTTTTATATTACATATATATTCCACAAGATAAATAAACGCTAGAAAATGCTTCATAAATATTCAAAGATCAAAACCGTTGTGCAACCTGTGTTCTCCTTAAACGGCCTTATTCCGTACATCTTTCAGAGAAACAAAAGTAACAAAATTTTTCCTTCTAGGAAAAATGCAATATTGAGATGTATAAGAATAAGCAGATAAAATCCTCTAAGGAATTTCGGCTTACCTTGGCGGTAAACATTCTAAATTTTGCTATGTCTAACAATTTCTTGACATACACTTGAATGAATTAAAATTGAATTTCTCGAGTGGAAACTATTTTCAATTTATTTCCAAATACGAGAAGGACACAATTACTCAAATGCCACAATCTTCACGCTAACTGAAAACCCGAAAATTTAATTTTTACACTAGTTGTGTGTGAAGCATGATTTATTGGAGAATTCGAAATTAACTGCGATTTTCTTGCGTGCGAGTGCATATTAATGAGCAAATAGGCTTCTACTTTAACAACCTCGCTCGAAATAGTAATAAAAAAAGGAACTCTAGCGGGAAAGCGTGTTCTTCACTTAAAATTTTCCGATATTTTTAATAATGCCATTCATCGCGCCAATGCAGCCGCCATTTTCAACGATCGTGGAATGTCTTCGCCGGAATGTTAAGTGATTTTTCGTTACCTTTCAGGTCGAACCTCGCTTCTGAATTCTAATGTTTACTTTTCGAACAAAGTTTACCGATTCTCTTTCGTTGAATAGAAAATGTTTATGAAATGCATCTATAATTAACTGGAAGTAATAGAAAATGTTTTGGAACACTGGACTTAAAAAAATTAATTACTCGGTTGTTCTACTGCTTTTATATACTGTATTTTTGTATTTTTTCTCTCTCTCTTTTCTTTTCTCTTTTTTTTTCTAATTTTATGTCTGAAAATCGACAGAGGAAATTTATGCGATTAATTTAATTTGCCGAAGAACGCGGTTACAGTAAGAACGTAACAAAATAAAAATAGTCATGGATAAATTATTGGTAGCTATCATAATACTATTTCCGTAAGAAAACACAACATTCCAATAAGAATACATAATAATATTAATATTACAATATTTGACGCACAGTGAGCCGATTTCTAACAGATATTTAATACAATGTGTCTGGTTAAATTACCTTGTAAATCCTCAGGGGCACCTCACATGAATGAGCTTTCACCGCACTTCCGTCATCGGTACATCGGAGGAACTGGAGATGAGGGCGAACAAAGACCTGGATTCTAAATATTGAACACATCAGCAGTAGATAAGGCTGCAGGGACCTTACAAGGAATTTTCTCCCTTCTTTTCTGTATACCTTCGTGGTGTAACGGTAGTACACTCGGTGTATATTCGAGAGGTTAAAGTTCGAGTCCCGGCTAGGGCATTGCTTATTTTTCAAGTCTCCTGCTTCAAAATAACCTAATACCTCCACAGTGACGTCAGAACTAAAAGGTGGTAGATGATGATTCTTCACCACCAGGATTTGGCGGTTGTGTCCTCTAATCCCAAGTCATCCTTTAAAAGGGACAGTATATGAGGTATTTTCTCCCTCCTTTGTGCATGCCTTCGTGGTGTAACGGTAGCACACTCGGCGCGTATTCGAGGGTCCAGGTTCGAGTCCCGGCTAGGGCACTGTCCATTTTTCTTTCTTCCTGCTTTAAAATAACCTAATGTCTCTACAAGCTGAAACGTAACTAACATAAGTAAGATGAAATCACGTGTAACATAAATAATGGAAGTATGATGAAATCAAGATGTTTGGAAATATCTTTAAGTGTGAGTACATCTACCACGTTCTTTTAACTTAGCAAAGAGCCTAATGAAAATTATCAAGGAAATACAGTGTAACAATAAACTAACCGCCAGGAAGGAAAAATACGTATAAAAAATAATAATAAAAATAAAAAAAAGAATTAAATTATGCGTCTCGTTTAGAAACTTACAGAATCTTATGCCAAAAAAGCTATGGGGAACAAGCAGTACGCAAGAAAATGTGGTATAACTGAAGGTCGAAAGAATTTCACATCCTGTTCTTTTTGTTAATATTCTGAATTAAACAAAAATCAAGATACGCTTCCTTAAGTTATCTATTATTGTAAACCACCCAAAGGCTATCTTAGTAGCAATGTCTTCAGGATGGACCAAAGTGATTGAGTCTTGTTCACCTTAAATTTGTAGAAAAACACAGAAACTTTATTTTTATGGTGACTAACTTTTAAGAGAATTCACATAACTAATAAATGTTTTCATCATTCCAGTGTTCCCTTAAGTTACACAGACACCATTTTAATATAAAGCAAATTTACACAGAAAGCACAATACACACCGGACTATTCCTCAATTTTTAAAAAATGGAGTTAAATGCCAAATAATAATCCGAAACCTCCACACCCCCTCGTAAGCAGAAAACAAACTGTTAGACTTATAATTCCTCCGCTTTACTGGAGGACCCTGTATTTTACCTCAAATTACAAAATCTCTTACTTCTCAGAATATTTAGTTCCTAATTGCTTCAAGGGCAGCTTCAATTGCAGTTTACGTCCTATCACCAGCTCTGCCGGAATTTACTCCGGCTTTAGCCATTTTGCTAGCTGACGTTATATAATTGAGCCAGCTTAATTAGGTCACTTAGCGTAGGGTTTGACTACGTTACTTAAATTTGAGTTCCATTTATCTTGTTTAAATACCCGCAAATATCGGAGTTTTGTTTTACAACCACAAGTGGTTCTTTCTGATAAATTTAAAGAGTTAATAAAATGGTTATTTCAAACTTCTCAGGACATTGCTTTTTTAATTCATATGGAGCAATATCGCTTATCAGACTAGTAGGGTCTGAAGGACATTGATTTAAATTACTACACAATTAAAGCCCCACAGTTGTAACAGCTCTGGGCGTAATATATTTAATTATAATCTTATATCGTTAATCATAATCTGAATTAAGATCAAATACGCCATGGCCAGGAGGGAAAGCGTTGACCCCGTCAAGGCCTCGAGTCCCACATAGGAGACAGCATGAGTTTACGCAGGCTCGTTTCATATTTGATAGAGAACAACCCCGTGTATGGTCAACGTTCTCCTACCTTTTCCTTCATCATCTGACTTTCAAAAGGACGTTTGTATAGGCTAGTAGTATTTTAAGTTCTTCGATACCAGAACGATAATGTAGTTGCATTTTTACTGACATTTATGCTTTCTCTGGTATTTGAAACCGAGCCGAATGACGTAATCGGCACCGCTGGCCACCATACCGAAAAGAACGACCAAATATTTAAGTAGTCAACCCATTTTATAATTGGAACTGAACCAGGGAAAAACTGGTAACAACCAGTTCTCCTATCCAGTTATATCAACTAACTAGCCCCGAACAAAAATTTAGAAACATATGACATTTGCAAGGATAGTTTGTGAAATTACTTTATGATTCGTGAAAATTATAAGTACTGAATGATCTCCAAATACCTTTCAGCTATTTAAATCTTAAATTTTAAATAAAATTTAAATTTGTCTTTTAAATATTTTTAAAAATATAGATAAAAAGATATATATGATTTTTACAAAAGATATATTTACCTTCTTAGAAAAGATAAATTTAAATTTATCTTTTCAAAATGAGCTGCTTTTTCTCTGGTAGACTTAGTTATCTTTAGTGATTTATCTCTTTGATATAATTTAAAGGACACAAGAGAAATAGATTTAAGGTATTTATTTATAACTGTTCCTTTCAGAACATTTTTTATAAAAAAATAGCATGTTCCACATTACATCTTTTAAGTCTGGAATCCGAAAGAAGGATGTGAAATGAGAGTAGTGTTAAAATGACCAAGAAGTGTTCAAAGGCTTTGACGCTTAGCTGAAAGAATTCCAGCATGAGCTTTCACGTAACAAGAAACAACAATTTAAGAAACGAATTGTGCCACAGCTAGGGATTATATATTTCTATTACTGATACTGTAAACTTGAGTTGTAGTAGATGCTAAGGGTCGTAGATAGTTTTGAACTGATCATTTCAGACATTCAGCAGCTGATTTCAAGCTTTCTAATGAGAAAAACGTTTTATTCCAATTAAATATTAATTAAATCCGCTTAACTTCTTAGGTAATTTAACCCGTTACAGCCCAGTGATCTATTTATAGATCACCTATTTTTTGAACGCCCACTGAGAGCTATCTTTTATCACTTTTCCTTGTCATTGGCTGATTTTCTTACACATGGGCCACACTCCCAAAGGCGTTTCAAAACGTTCTTTTCCAACTCAGTCCAGATTAGCCAAGTGAAGCTCTAAAGCTTCTTTCGATTTTGTATCTAACAGAAAAAAAAATTAAAAGTAAGTTGTACTTTTCTTAAGTGTTCTACATTTTCAATACCTCTTTAATTGTTCTGCATTATTTCGATTAGAAAAATAACTGCGCTTATAATTAAATTTTTATCTTAAACATGCTGATCTATAAATAGATTGTTGGGCGTTAGTGATAACTAATACTGTTTGTTTCCCCTTTTCATTTTTTTTCCAGAATGTCCAAGCGTAAAAATCACACCGCTGAAGAAGCATTAGAATATACGTTTTCTAAGGAGATTGAGTCCAATATAATTGCTTTACCGCCTGATGTGGATGAGCTAACTGACGAAGAGTGTTTTGATGATGGTGAAATGAATACTTCATCGGTAAAAGATCTGTCAGGTAATGTAGAAATTTGTTTACCCTTGGAAGAAATAGAGGTAAACGAACAATGTGAGTCGAAAAACATAAATGATTTTGGACCTAATATTACGGAGCAACTGCTATCTACATCTAGCGCCAGAACTCCACGTATGTTTTTAAAGAAGAAGGGAATTTGTCTGGTAAAAATCTTGAGAGCATTTCAAACGTTTTAGGAAATATGAATCCACTTGAAAGTTTTGAAGAATTTTTTACTCCCGAATTTTGCGAATTTATAAAAAACGAAACAGAAAAATATGCAAAAGAGTGGAAAAATAAGTTGTTGTTGGAAAAATAAGGAGTTTTCAGTTGTAATTGATGAGATAAAGAGTTTTTTTTTATTTTCTCTGGCTACCAAACTTTATGTAGTGAACGTGATTACTGGTCAGCGAAAGAAGATCTCATGGTACCGATAGTAAAAAATGTAGTGTCTCGAAATAAATATTTAGAAATTAAATCTGTAATCCATTTTGCCAACAATAATTATGCAGCAATGCAAAAATCTGACCAAGCATTCAAAATGAGAAAATTATTCAGCATATTAATCACTTAAAGATAAGCGATTTTGATTGTCACATTGAAGTGTTTCTCTTCTATTTTAATATTAATCACTGTTTTCAAAAATTTGGAATTTTCGATAAATTCTCTGTTGATGAATTGATTAGACATAAGGGTCATAATTTTTTCAAACAATTTCTTAAAGGCCAACCCATACGGTTTGGCTATAAATTTTGTGCCATGTGTGGAGTAAAGGGCTACTGTTATAATTTTGACCTATATTGTGGTGCGGAGAGTTTTGCCAATACTCCTGAAACTTCGAAAGAACCGCTTGGAACACGAGTGGTGAAAAAATTATACAAACAGTAATTGATTCTAATAGCTACATCATATTTTTGGCAGTCTTTTTAATTCTTATGATCTACTGGTTGAATTAAAAACACAAGGATCAGAGCCATGGGCACAATTAGGAACAACAGAGCTGCTTCTTGCCCTTTAATGCCTGATAAAATATTAGAAAAGAAAAATCAGGGTACTTATGACTACTGTTTCGACGAAAGGAACGAAATAAGTATAGTTAAATGGAGGGATAACAAGTGTGTAACAACAGCATCAAACTTTGATTACATAGAGCCTCTAACCCAAGTTTCAAGGCATCAAAAAGGTTTGAAAGGAAAAACCAAATTTTGCAACCTACTACTATAGTCCTGTGTAACAAAAATATGGGTGGTGTCGACCAGCACGACTGGCTCTTAAAAAAACAAACGACTCAAATCCGAGGAAAAAAATGGTACGGACCATATTAATTACCTTACTCACTGGCCAATATTTGCAGGAATTATTGACATGGCTGCCGTAAATACGTATATTCTGTTCAATTGGACAAATTCTGAAAAGAAAAGTATAAAAGACATCCGAAGATATATCGCGGTTGCGTATCTCAAACTGGGAATAAATTCTAAAAAAAGCATTGGAAGACCTTTGGTGATGTCATCGAGACCAAACGTGATAGACTCTGTACGTTTAGATAGGAAAGATCATGTTATAGGTAAAAAACAGAACCAAAGAAGATGCCAATTTCAAAAATGTAAGAGAAGACCTATTACGTTTTGTACAAAATGTACGATGTAACACTTTATGTGAATGTTTTTCGCTATTCAGACTTAAATATTACAAATTTGCTCAATAAAAGGGTAACTAAGGAAGTTTAGTTCAGTAAAATAGTAAAATAAGATATTTTCTTTTAAATCTCTTTAGATGTTTTTAATTTTGCAAAAAATGCATATATCTTTAACTAAACTCGCAATTTTTTAAACATAAGATCAGAGGGCAGTTATTTGTTCTTTTCTTACCAAAGCGCCTAGCGATCTATTTATAGATCACCTATTATCTGAACTGCTAATTATGCTAAGTGAATAAAACTTCATAATTACTTCACTTATGATATATGAAATGTAATTTAAAAATATTTTTTTAATTCTCATTTTAAAATAATTTGAGCGCTAACGGCTTAAGCTGCAAATAACGCGAAATGGCAGTGAATATTAAAACTTAAATTCTTAAGCACTCAAATTATGCTCTAAACATTCGGTTTCGAATTTTTTATTCAAGCTATAAAGATCAACACCCGAATATGCTTATTAGCTCCAAACATCCCTTTCAATATTTCTGTAACATTTTTAATTATGTTATAAGCCCCATAAAACGAAACAACTATATTAGCATTTCCAATATATACTGTAAAATAGAATAGCACGACAAAAGTAATATAAATATATCTCAGAAGGTTTGAAGAACGGTTTTGCAACAACTACTGCTTACCCCAACAGGAAGAAATAAAAGGTTTCACAGGAAGATCAGCGTTGGATTGGAGACATACGTACACAATGCGATGGCACAGAATTTGATGAAATATTGCTGACACGGAAGTTGGCCGCTATCAAAATACTGCAGAAACAATGTTGACTGGTGACGGCATCGGAATTGATGGAACTTTCAAACTGTTAGGAACGAAAGCTGTTCGCGTGGCACAAGATGGCTCCTAGCTCAGAATTCTTCGGAATAAATACTCCTTTGTTAGAGAAGAAATCGATGAGATTTGGATGTGGCCGTTGCTTGCAATTTTTCTTTTTTGACATTCCTCCGCACACATATGTTTTGCCGCTCGATCGCCGACTTGCAGAAGGCAATGATTCATCGAAGAGCGTTAAAAGAAAACATAAATCACTCAAGTCTTTGGCTGTTGAACACAGACGTTATACCGTTTGGTTGGTTTCTGGGTTTAAGATAATTTAAAACTCCGGGAAATTTCGATAAAATGGGATATTTGACCGATAGGCATTGTTAGTTATAATTTTTTAAGGAATAATGATTATTAATTACAGCTGCTGCAAATATTGAAATTCCATGCTACACGAGAATTTAAAATGATTGATGATGATTAAATTAAACTATGTTTGCTAAATGTTAAGATAATATCTCCATTAAATTAATTACGTTAGAAATCATATTCTCGAATGATTTTACTTGGAAACACAATTTTGTAATTGTATCAACATTAGACATGTTCATGAAAGCTAATAACCAATTAAGCTTGACAATCAATAAATGAAACAAATACAGTCTTTGTATTGCAAAGGATTCCCAAAATAATAAAAAGTGATCAAATAATTTTATGAGCAACTAATTTACTCATTCCGATGCATTTCTTTGAATTAGCCATTATTTTAAAATGGATCAATCACATTTAGACACTGTTTTCTTTAAACTTCTGAGCAATAATTTTACCCTCTTTGTCTACTTGGATTCATCTGTCATTTTCAGAAGTCGATTTGGAAGGCAAACATATGCCCGTCTGGCACCAACACCGTCGTAATCTGCAGACTCATATAAGCTATATGTTTTTTCCTCAAAATTCCTCTTGAAATTTGCCAAACGCTGACAAATTATTTAGTTTCAATCATTTTTACTTCCTTTTACGAAGTAAAGGAAATGCTGCAATCACAAAAAAATTCCGGGTATCATATTTCAACGAAAATTTCCTCTTTGACCTCCATCGAATGCAATTTTACTAAGTTTTCGTGTGAGATCATACGTAAGGACAAAATAAAGGATTCTTTTTTCATCAAACGAATTATAAAGGAGATTTAAAATGGATTCAGGAGAGACGTTTTTCGTGGCGTCTGTCCGTACGTATGTATCTCGCATAATTCAAAACCGAATAGCCTCAGAACGTTGACATTTTGTATATTGGACTCCTATAATATGTAGATGTGGACCTCAATTTTTGGTTGCAATCGGCTGCACCAAAAGTATATACATATGTATTATACATATACACTGACTACCAATAAGTATTTGGACACCTATGCAAATGACGATATCTGCGGTCCTAAGGTACGTCACGGACTCCGCCGGTATATATCGTGTAGGAAAAAGCATCGGCTTTAGTCGCATGCAAGATGCCTCGCAGTTTGGAGCTCTCTGATTTCGAGAAAGGTATAATTATCGGGAATCACAAATGTGGCCGATTCTTAAGGGACATATCTAGCGATCTGAAGTATCCAAAATCGACAGTGGCCTATATGATTAAGAAGTGGAAGGTGAGCGGTGACTGTCGGAATGTGCCATGAGTCGGCAGACCAACGAAACTGGGAGATAAAGACCGACGAGTACTGTCCAGAGAAATTCGGAAGAACCGCACCCAACCGATTGCCCTCATCCGCGAGGAGTTTCAAGGTCTAGGTCTGGCGTCTACCTGGAGAACGTCTCCTGCCAGAATGCATTGTGCCAACAGTCAAGTTCGGCGGAGGTGGAATTATGGTCTGGGGGTGTTTCTCCTGGTATGGGCTGGGACCCTTGGTCCCCATTCATGGTAAGCTCAACTCCGATGCCTACTGCTCTATTTTGGATGACAATGTTGTTGGGAAATTGTACATTTTTTGCTTTAAAAATTGTTGGATTATGTTGTTCTTATCTTTGCGATTAAGATTTTTATAGCCTTTAGCTAATCTGGACACACCAGTTGTAGAACTATCATCAAGTTAAAGTTGTTCAAGTGCGGCTAAGCTTAAGTTTTGTTTATCATAGCAGCCATATTTGTTTACACTTAAAACTTAAGAGAATAGTGAATTTCAGTTTCTGTACCTTCAGAGTCTTTTTGCTGAGTGGGACCAAAATTAAACTTTCATTTTTGTGCACAGAAACATCTGCCTTGTTGCCTGCTGGACGAATTGCTTGTTTTTGCGTAGAAACTCTAATTTTCATTATAATTTTTTTATTGTTTTAACTTTCAAGGAAATAAGTTTAAATGAATGCAGGAGAAAGCACATATAATTTAATATTCCGTACAAGGAAGTTATGTGGTGTATACATCAGATTTTTTTTTTAAATTTCATTTTGCAAATTTTTCTTATTTGCTAACTATATATAAATTTATTTTTGTATTAGTATGTTTGTTTAAATTAAAACAACGAACATGATAATACTTTATTAAATTTTATTATTATTGTTATTATTATCATTTTGCAGCATTACATTGCATAACCATTACCACATAAGAGCCATCACAAAATGTTACCATTTTTTTAATTATTTTCTTCCATGTACTATTTGTCAGAGGTCTGAGATCAGAATGTTCACAAAACGGAATATTGGAATTTCCTGTAAAAGCCAATAAGACGTGCGAAGACAAAGAAATATTTTAGAATCCTTTGTATAATGATTAGCTATTTGCAAATAATAAAACTGTTAAAAATTACTAGACTTGTGGATGTTTAGAGCAAATTTGTGATCATCATTTCAATTGCCATTGAAAAACAGACTCGCATCCTATTCCCCCCTTTTTTTGTGTGTGTTTCTAATAATGTTGTAAAATGCACTTTTTTAATGAAATAGCCTCCAGTATATGCACTCAGAATATTTCAGCCATCCACTGTCTTTCAGTGGCGTAATTTCTTGTCACTTAGAAGTTTACAAATACTTCTTAACAACATATAGATACACTTAACCATAAACTGTAAGAAGATAGACTAAAGAATAATTTGCGAGATATATTTGCATTTATGATACTGAAGTCGTTTCATGCTTTAGTTGCGGAATCTATGCTACAAATCTTGCTTTCAGCCAACGTTATATCTTAATTCTAAAACAGATGTAATGCCAAAAACAAATGCCAGTCATTCACATTGTCATAAATGAAACTTTAAAAATTATCTTTCAAAAGATTCGGTGTAAAAATACAATTGAAATCCTTATGACAATCATAAATAACAATCATTAATCATGGAATTCATTTTTGCTGCCCATAGTTTCGCGCTTCCTTTGTAATTAGGACAGCAGTAAGACAGAAAAAAACATCATGTCATGCATTAACAAAAATGAATGTTAATAAAGACCCAAAAATGTCCATGTCATCAGTAGTGCCCTTGTGAATTATAAAACATTACTTCTTCCTCAGTGGCAGATTAAAATCGACTTTCAAAGAAACATTTTATGTAATGAATCCTAAAGTCTAGAGTTCACTCAAACTGAGAATCAGATTTCTTAACATTCGATGCAAATAGTTACACAAATAATCTTAATACTTTTTTTAATTAAATGATGGTATTCTCAAATTGGGATATTATCTCTCATTTGATAATACCATAAGAATTTTTATCACCAGTCAAGTTCTGTTAAAAAACTAAATAACGATAATACTTGATAAAATTTCCCATGAAATATATAGAGTGTTCAATGGGCGATAAGAACTATTAACAATAGAAATAATACTTTAAAGATTTGTAAGTCCTCAGAAGTCATATATTTAAAGTTTTTTTTTTAAACTTCGTAAGATGTTTTCAGTTCATAATAGGTATTGCGTACCTTTTCCCCAGAATGTTTCTCATATTAAGAGATGATATCAAGACCACTAGATGCGCAATATACTTTCTGACTTCTGCCGGTACTCTAAAAGACATTTGAGGCCAAGTAGTACACAAAGTTACAATGCAGAACATTATTTTACGAAATTGCTACGTCGTAAAGGAACCTGAAATTTACATGGAAGGTAGGACATGCTGGGATATACCAATGATTAAACAGAAGTCGTACGGAAGAATGGCGTTGAATGGCTCTCACAGAACAATACTTAAATCGATACAGATCTTCTCAACATCTCTGTTAGAGATCATAACGTACCCTGAGTCAAAAAGCTGGGAGTGTTCCACAGGACCAACTAACTACGCAAGGCATGGATCGCCGGCAAAGTAACCATGCTTTGACTTACCTTGAAGTTACAGCTCAGGTGTTCAACGCTGACAATGGTGCGTTCAACAGTTTAGATGGACACATCAGTGATGTGACGTCGTTTCTTTTGACGCTTTTGCTTACGCTATCAAGATGGCCAATGTGTATCTGGAGCCACCAAGAAGAATGGCAGTTGGGAGCTTGCATTTCTCATCGTCTTAGTATCCGAATGCTTGGATTCAAGACATGGTAAGTACGCACAACATTAAATGCACAGGTGACAGGTGAGCCGGTCCGGACATCTGGGCGGCTTACAATGACTATGAGGGTATCATCCGGATTCCGCAACTGCGCAATAGTTTCATAAAAGATACGAGATGCAGTTACCCAGATACTGCACAATGATAATGCTGTTATATTGATACCATTAAATACACAGCACATATTCCATTCACGTCTCGTCTTTTATCAGACTGATCAGCCATGGGATTTTAATGCGCATGATGGCGTTATATGTTGAAGGCCTTCATTGCCGCACCTTTTAATATAATAATGTGAGACCAGGTCTGGCTCACATTGCCATACATTTCTTTAATACAGGTAATGTTCACTCCTGCTTGGGCTTTCTGTTTCTTGGCAGCTGTAAACGTACGATCAGTGATTTCAGAGAGACTGGCACAACACTCGCCAACCAGTAAACAAGCTGGCATAGATTTGAAACCACGTGCACTTAAGTAGCCGTTCAACTGAAATTTTAGCTTTCATTTACAGCAAACTTTAGCTTGCCATCCAAAGTCTGTTCGACTCCATTCGCTGCTGTGTAAAAGGTTGCTATTGCTGCCAGACGGGGAAAATCGGGGCCCTAATTTTTACATGTACTGTACCTCAAAATTAGTTTATATCTGAGTCTTTTCATCTTTGCTTTATAACGTATTTTTAAAATAAACATAAATCTTCTTGCTACTTTCTTTCTTTGTGTAACAATTTTAACACTAGAAGCGCCGAGATTTTTCTCTACCTAGAAGCGCCAACGGCAGTCAAATTGACTGCTCAGCGAATTAGATATATATATTAAAAATGCTATTGCTTTATAATGCTTTGAAGAATATTAATTATAATTGTTTAAGAAATTCTTTAAAGAACAACAGATTACTTTTCTAAAAAATAGATATTTTAGAATTTTTATTATAAATAGATATTATAGATTTTTATTATATATTTTATTATAGATAGAGAGATATGAGAGATATTTTATTATAAATTTCAACTTACACTTAATAAAGCGCATTTCATAGCTTTTCGTAATTTTTACACTACACAACATTTTCAATATTGGAAGTGTATTTTCCACGCACATAATTGGAGCACTTTTTACACATATCGATTGTTTTCTTGCCCCAATTTGGCACTGACGACTTTTCTTCCAGAGTCTATTAGTAGAGTTGGAAATATTCTGGGGCAATCTTGTGCTTTTCCTTCTGTTTAAATGAAGCTCTCTTAACTCCTCTGCCAATTGAAATAGATAATGTAACAATATTTTTATCACTCAATTTATGGTAGATAATGTAGGCATTCGTTCCGGCAAAATCCAGCGTATTATAGAAAACATACACAGGCCATCTACGTGAAGCAGCCCGAACGGAAACTTTACGCGTCATCTGGTAAAGGATATCAACTCCACATTTGGTTTTGTCGTAGAACTCTACTATTTTTGGAAGTTTTTTCTTGTTTTATGAGTCTACATTTACACCGCATGTAAGGTTCTTAGTAGTAGGACTTTTTTTTTCCCTGGCAGGGCGTCAGTGTAGTTTCACCATTCTTTAGAAAACTGTTTCAAATAGCCGGGTTTTTGATTTTCTTACTTCACGCGGAATTTCTTTTCGATGTCTCCTTACTGTGTCCACAAAACTTGTACTCTTAATTTTAATTAATTTTAGCTAATGAAAGTGAGGAAAATAATTGTGTGCAATCAAATTTTCACCTGAATTCCTATAACGTCTTAGAAGACGCCTTTTACTTGAAGATTTTACTTGATGTCAACTACGACTCAGCGTTCATAGTCGTAGTTGACTTCAAGTAAAATCTTAGGCATTTCATATCTTGAAAACGATTGCGAATGTTTCTCGAAAAAAAACGGAATCTCCATATATTATTCTACCAAAAAAAATCACAATCCATATCATTGCAACCATATGCTCTTCTTCCATAAATAACAGCAATAAAAACATGTTCTAAAGATATTGTCCAGATTTTCTAGTGATAAAGGCCAACAATGTATACAGTACCTTTATATGATTTCTTTCCTGATTGCATGTATAAAATCACGTGTAATCATAGAAACTTCAATTATGTGTCGCAAAATATTTTTCGTGATAGGGAACTTACAACTACATATTTGAGTTCAAAATAGAAATACCGTCAGATCTTCATATTTAATATATTGTTACGAAATGTCCAGGCGCGGTAAGATAGCTTCCCCGCAAAGCAGGTTTAGGTTTGCCAGAAAATGGCAATGGACGGCAGGGTTGCCACATTTGGCGAGAAATCGCCCATTTGGCGACAAAATTGGCGATATGCTATAGACGCATGGAGAACCTTCTGAACGAATTCTTCGGGGTTTAGCCCAGAATGTTCTCGGACAGAAGCTAAAAGCTATATAAACCCTGCTGGTACGCGGAGTCTACTGCAAAAACGGACTTAAATAAGTTGCAGGTTGTGCAAAACTGCTTCTTAAAACTAAAAACTAGTGCTCATTATTTTGTGCGGAACGAAGTGTTAAACAAGAACTTATACATCGAGCCACTGGATACTTTCCTACGCAAAACTAATAACAAATTCTTCAGGAAATCTAAAGACTGTGGACATCTGAATTTATTTAACCTATTTCACTACGAAATATTAGATGAGGACAGACATCTGCGCCCATTTGCTGCTTTCATCTTGAATAGCAATCAGAACTTTGCAACGTAATTGCTTTTATTTATTACTCTAATGACTTCTGGAACTCTAAAGCGAAGTAGCATTCATCAGAGTTTTATAGAGTCCCATTTGGGAGAGTGGCTTCCCACGTGACCTGTGCACACCGACATTCAAATATTTTTCCTGCTATATTCAGCTTTCCTGAAATTATGCTTATATGTAAATAATCTTTATTCAACCAAGAAGGTTGTTCTTTTATCTATTTTATTTGCAAATAATTAAAAATTTTCTTGTATTTTGTATATTATGTTACTTCTTGAAAAATACTTCAGCACCAATCAGATGTCATCTCAGAGCTCAAGTGACTTAAGTCACACCCCCTTTCTCCATCTTAGTTTCCCGCACCGCCCATCTCCTGCATTTCTGTGCTTTCAGCGCTCTTAGATGCACCCACATCAAGTTAGCCACAGCACAGCACGCAATTATTGTGTGCTAATCGCGGCATAAAGTGGAACTTGGAGTCTACTGAGTTGATAGTCAGTCAGTGAGCGAGTGTGTAGTGCCGAGTTGGTCGTCGAGTGCATCGAGAGAATCTCTTAGTGTATCGCGAGTTAGTGCATAGTCGAGTTCTTAGAGTGTGCTGAGCTCCGAGAACGACCGAACCCAGTCGGGAGCTGTACTCTTCTGTATCGTCGAGTACATCGCCAGTTGTAGCGTGGAGAGTACGTGGTCTCGAGAGTACGTGGAGTGTCGAGAACGACCGAGCAGAGTCGGGAACTGTTCTCTAGTGCATTGCCGTGAAGCTGTCTTCGCCGTTATAGCCCGATAGTATGAAGGCTGTGTCGCTGATTGTTCCAGCGTGTATGTAGTAGTTGTTTGACAACTGTAAGAGTGTTTTTGTAGCTGTCTTGAAAAATATTGGCCAATAAAGTGTGTTTCGATACTTCATCAAGTGTCGTCGTTATTCACTCCAAATCCGCGAGCCCCTTAGCGTACGTACGATGAAGAGAAGAGAAAAACGTAACAACATGTAACAAACAGAAAATGAAATTTTTTTCTTCAGCGAATCATATAAAGTTTTGGAGTCATGAAGCTGTTAAAGCATCATTAAGACTTTAATGTTAATACTGCAGTGTTAATATTGTGAAATGTTTCGAGATCTGTAATAATAATAACACTGCTATTAAAGAGAACACAATTTAATAACTCATTTCTACGTATTCATGATTCCGATTAGAAATTTACTGAGATTAGCCATATTTACCTAATACATATTACACATTTTAAGATAGGAAATGTATTCGCTTTTTTCAAGATAACGATATTTTTAATTTACTTCAAATTTCTTCTTCCCGGAAGAAATTGATTCATATTTAATAAATAAATTTAATGTAAATATCACAAATTATGCGTATTCCCTTTTAAATGTGTTATAATTATGTTCTTTAAGTATGCCGAATTTAAATAGCGCAGTTGCAGTCAAAGAATGCGATTAGAATAATTGTAATTGATTTATGTAAAAGGGAATTATTTTCAATATATGCCCATATGATTACTTTTAATCTTTTTTTTAAATTACAGCTGCACTTTGAGTGACTGAAAGCGCTTTATTATTTTTCGCAAAAATCTTCCAAATATTTAAAGAAACATTGGCACATATTGCAACTGTTTAAATACTAAATTGGAAGGGAAAATATAAATGATTTTCTTTAAATTTTTACTTACTCAGGTACTCGAGTTTTGAGAATATTTAAATTCTATAAAATCTCATTCTAATTTATGGATATAATTTAATTCTAATTATGGATAAAAAATTTTAAACTAGAAATCTATTTAACAAATGTTTATCTTATAAATCTTAAAGAGTTTTAATTCAACTTTCCAGCAAAATGATTCCAGACAAACTTCGTGATTTTAAAGCAAAACAAATCTCAAGAGATAAAGTTCAGAATAAATTCCTGAAAGTTCTTTTACAGTTCTACTATCCTTTACTCTTCTTTCTGAAGTCACTCCCGCTTTAGAAAGGACGCGAACTTAACGGAATACAAAAAACTAAAAACTTTAGGAAGCAGTTCGAAGCAATTTGTCCCCTTTTCTTCAAACTTTAATGCATGCGATAGATTTACAATGAGGATGTTTGTCGGGATATTTTCTGCTGCAGCGAATTTGTTTTAATTTATGAATAGTAATATGATGAAAGATTAAGTTTCAGTTAAGCGCTCTTTTAACTGATTTCCGAAGGCTCTAAAATAGAAATCACTATTTAATTTCCTCCTGTGCGCAAAGGATAAATGAATTTTAATTCATTTTCTTTAACTATTTTGCAATTTGCTATACTTAATAAGTATTCCTTTTGCTCTTCCTTGCTATTCTCTTATATTTGTGTGGAAGATAAAGGACCAGTAACACTGGAGAAAAGCCTGTTGTTGTGACCTATCTCACTTGTCTGACAGTAACATCTGAACAAGCCCACGAAATTCATCGTTGCAAGGAGTTCAGGAATTAAGCTGTCTGTCATTGGCAAGAAACTTGAGCACCATACAGGTGACACTACAACCTCGTTCAGTTCCTCTCCCCCCCCAATTTTGATAGACAACACTCTGCGGGCGCACGGAGTCCAGGGGTCTCCCACCCCTCGTCCCCTACCATCAACCTCTCGTGAGGACTTTCCACTCGCTGCATACTTAGAGTGCCCCCATGCCGCACAGACATTATACATTTACAAGTATCCATGCCTTCTCTAGGATTCGAACCGGGATCATTCGGTACAACAGTCAGCGTCGTTAACCATTATTCCGGTTGGGCAGCAGAGCTAAAACCTTTTACTACTAAGCTAATAAGCTAGTTCAGTAAGTAGAAGGACTTTACTACACTTCTTAAAGGAATACTAATTAATAGCAGCTAAATTCTTTTCATCTTGCATTAATGAACTTTTGTGAAATTTTAAGGAATAATCTCATTCCTCCCATTGCCCCATCACTCGCCGAATCGCTAAGGGCTCTGAATATTAGTACTTCGAACCGTGTTCGATCCAGGCAAATGAGCTGATTGCTTTCGTAGTTCTCCTCATATGCAACGTTAATAAGAGCCGGTTTCCTTTAGAAATTCCTCCATGAAATCACCCTCCCCTTAGATTGCCGTCGTATGCCTTCTAGTATCGAATAGTCTAATTCAACCTCATTCCCTCGTCCATACTGTCATGATATAATCTCGAGGAGACAGAAGTTGGAAGACAAGTAGTTCAAAGCAGACAAGTAGGCAAAATTCATGCTGAAAATTTCTTGCTTCGAAAAACTAATGGCTCTTTAACATTGTGATGAAAAGTACTTCATTGTGAATTTTCCTTTTATATATCTTCTTTCTACTAGTTTCAGCCCTTAAATATTATTCTTAAATACTAATTTTACGTCTTCTATCATTTAAATCATAAGTATGAATGGATCATCTTATACAGTTGCGATCAAATCATTCAAAGAAACAATTACCTTTCTAAAATTTCTTACCCTTCCTATCCATCAAACTCGGACATTTTTTCCAAATATCAAGCTAAAATAACTTTTTTTCTGAGAGTGATAATTTGCACGATTTATAACCAATATTAATATAAACTGATTGATGTACGTTATACACGGCAAAGAAAACAATTATCTTACTAAAATCAGCTATAGCATTCACGTCGGAAATTTTTTATCAAGAATAACAACGCAAGGGTGAGCAAAGATTAATTACGTCTACCATACACCTTACAGACTCCTATTCTATGAAAGATGTTCATTGCCAAGTCTGTTTATATGAAATCAAGAATAATTCCCAAAACATTTCTTTTCGAATGCCCATGAGGGCTTTAGTGGAACTGTCATAGAAAAATCTGTTGACGACAGCAAACGAAGCAGTATAATGAAAGATATATGGAAGCATGTTATTAGAACTGACACTTGTGGAATTTTGATAATTTGATTATCTTCTTTCCTATACGGCTAATAACTCTTCCTTTGTTCATGTGATCACCTTCAGACTTTATTATTTCAAGCAAAATGTGATTTAGTCTATCATGATTTGATATATATATATATATTTTCCTGATTTTCTGAATGGAATGGAATGCTAAAATTAAAGGACAGTTCTTTGTCTCCCGTTCTACTGGCCCGATTGACGAAATTCAGATTGCGTTTTCCATGTCTCGAAAGCGCAACTTAGGATATATATTAGGTTTATATATAGCTTTGATGTAATATATGTATTTTGACACAAAATGGGACTTATTCTGAAATAACATACCAATTTCGTTTCCATATTTCTCAAAATATGCCTAAGTGTTAAATTTTGTAAAATGTGGTGCGAAATTTACGCAGAAATTAAAAAATTTATCTTGATGTATTTCTTCCAGTTTGCGCCAAGAATAATTTACAGAGAAATTCAAATATTTCACTTGCCGCATTCTTTTCAGTTTGAGCCAGGTATAATTCACTTGGCGAACCTCTTAATACATGGCAACCTATTTTCCTTTCCCTTCCACGGTGCAGGAGCGGAAAAAAAAGTCACACCATACCTATCTTTTTATATTGTGAACGAGCGGAAAAGCAGTCACATCGTTCCTACTTTCAAATAATTTTAACAAAGTGTAGAAAACACATTTTCGTTATTGTCGCTTTCAACAAAAATGCCAAATTTCAAAACGCGCCAATATTCACGTATATCTTCTAGAATTTTGAATAAAAAGCTCTAATTTTTTGCAGGTATGCATAGAAATACAATTTCTTTAAGATGGTTGTAGAAATTTTATAGATTATAATTCAAAATGTTTTTCGAAAATTTATAAAAATTATTAAAAATTACAAAATTTAAAAATAAATCATAAAAAATGGCTGAATTTTATTTGGAATGAACCTAAATTTTAAACTGTAAAAGAAGGAATCAATTAAGTGTAATAAAAAAAGAGATATTAGTAAATACATACCAAATTGAATTAACATGAGGAGCTAAAATTTTGAGAACCAGTCTTTTAAAAACTACTCATGCGATTTTTACAAAACTTGGCACTCTGGCATAATTGGAGTCGTAGAATCGAAATATGGAAAAAAATTGGTATACCTTTCCCGAAACAGTCCGATTTTGTGGCAAAATACCCAGATTAGAATAATGCTATATATAAATATAATACATAGCCTAAGTCGCGCCTTAGAGACATGGAAAACGCAATTTGAATTTCGTCAATTGGCTCAGTACAAAAAAACAAACAGTAGAAAAACTGTTTTTTTAGTACAACCAAAAGGGAAAGTTCAAAGGGGCTTTCTCCCTGAAGGACTATTGTTTTCGTATTGCGTTGGAAACATTAAAAGTCTCAATCACTTTTCAAACTGTTGCAACAAAATATTGCAGCCCTGTATTATATTTAAAGAAATTAAACAATGAAGAATCTGCACAAATGTATGCATATTTCTCCAAATGTGATATAACAACAGTACCTAGAGCCATCCAATTTTAAATAACGTACGTTTACACCCGAATATGTGCATATGGAAGCCCAAATTTGGAATTTGGACTTTGTTTTATTATCTATTTTATTATCTATTCCATATTTTATAAAACTTAAACGAATTTTTTATGAGCAACGACTTTGATGAACAGCGAACAACTGAACGATTTGAAAGTGAGCATTGGCACTCTGTGGAAAAAAAAAACTTTTTATCTCCAGCTCGCGGAACTGTGTACCGGAAATTCTAAAGATATGCTCATTTTAAATTATTTTGCGATATGACTGCTGAACTGAATTTTATGGTTTAAGTGCGAAGAACATGATATTTAATAATTAAAGGTAACACACAAAACGTTTAAAATAAACGCCCCTTTGACTGTAATTTAAAATCTGAAACCTTTCAATTTTCTTTAATCTTTGTTTATTTATTTATATATTTTTTGCGCAGTGTACATTTATATAATCTGATACTTTGGTAAGACTATAACAAGAATAATTTGGGGGGGGGGAGGGAATAAAAAAGAAAGAAAAGAAATGAAAACCTGAAAGAATTCATATTTTAACGTCGCACCAGAGGGTTTGTTAAGGTTTTTTGTGCTCTCGCAGGTTATATCCCTGCTGTTAGATTCCTTCCTACTGATGAAGCCTTTTTTACATCTTTAATATTAAATACCTCTTTCTTTGCACTTACGCCACATAAATTTCAACAGCAAAGTCGCAAGCTCTTTATAAACAGCCTAATTTTAGAATTCCTCGTACAGTGCTAAGTGTCGCAATTTATCTTTTCGTCCAGACGGGATATTACTGTTGAGCCTCACTCTTGCACAGATTCCCGAACCTCACTTTTGTTGTCTTTCACTTTTCAAATAATTAGCCACCTAAACTAGTTACTGTAAAAAGAAATATATATCATTAGGTACATCTGTCTCTCTTTGTATATATATATATTACTGTTAATTGGTGGTAGATTGGCTTATCCCCTTGATAAGTCGATTAATCTGCTATCAATAACAATAACTGGTTTTGCAATACTTAAAACGTTTACTTTTGATTTTTGCATTTTTGCGATTTAGTTTTTCCTTAAATGTGTTTAAAGCAAGGAGGACTGAAAATTCTATTAATTTTCTTTTTAAATTCTGAAAAATACCTTTTCAATAATGTTTTTAAATTGAATTTCCATTGCTTGGCGATGTAATATGGAGAGTTTTCTTTTTATAATTTATAGTGAATTATTGCTTTATTACTTTGCATCTTTAGCGCAAGTCTTGGGCTTATTAATTTACTTTTAATTACTTTCATTATGAATATAAATTCAAACTAATAGCAGCTTTAGCGCTATTTCAATAACAGCCTGCTCTCTGTGTATGATATCTCCAAGAAACTTTGTAGTTTTGTCGCCAATTTAGGCTAAACTTTCTTCAATAGAAAACTACTTATTACGACAACCCTTTTGCTTCCATCTCTTAATGCGTACTTACATTCCAAGTCATTTGGTTTTTAAAATTTTAAGGCAAGTTGGTTAATTTTTGCTTACTAGTATGATTTTTAATTTTTTTTACTACAGATTTTAACTTTAATTTTATGGATTATTATTTTTAATCTTCTTATGATTTTTTAAAATTTGTTCTTGAATCTACCTTTGTTTTTACTTTAATATTTGAAATGAAAAGAGAGTGTAGGGGATATGACTTCTAAAGTAAGCGTCTCGTTCAGATTAATTGTGTTACTCTTCTAAAGTAAGCATCTCGTTTAGATTAATTGTGTTCTTAGTGAAAAAATTTAATCTTAAAGATTATTTGCTTTTTAACAGGATTCTACAATTAGTGATTTGAATATAGCAAATAATTTGACGCTTACTTGGAAGTAAGATGAAACACTCTCTCTAATATTAGTTACTGTTAATTGATTTATCCCCTTGTTAAGTTGATAGATTGGTTGTTGGTAGATAAGTTGGTAGATTGGTTTATCCCCTTGTTAAGTCGATAAATCTGCTGTCAATAACAATAACTGGTTTTGCAATACTTAAAAAGTTTACTTTTGATTTTTGCGATTTAGTTTTTCCTTAAATGTGTTTAAAACAAGGAGGACTGAAAATTCTATTAATTTTTTTAAATTCTGAAAAACACCTTTTCAATAATGTTTTTAAATTGAATTTCCATTGCTTAGCGATGTAATATGGAGAGTTATCTTTTTATAATATATATATATATATATAAATATTTATATAATTTCAATAAATCAAGCTAATTTAATTTAACGGGTACAGCTGGTAATTATTAAGAGATAAAGAGCTGCGTTTATTGCTTTTAAATCATTTACTTTGTTAATCAACAGGCAGACTAAATTCAAAGAAAAGTTAAATGTCTTACACTTTGCCAAATGGAGCAAAACAAACTGCCGCAAATTAGTTAAACACATTTTTTATCTAATACTTAAGAATTCCGATCAAGTGTTCGATGTTGCCACACATTTTGTTTTATATTCGCTATATTATTTCTTTAAAACTAATACATGCCGATAACAGCTGATAAGAACACTTTCTGATAATGAAATCAGGTCTAAACAAACCTTACATATCTTGAATAAATATACACATAAACTGGCCTCACGGTAACTTGAACACGTAGTAACTAACAGAACGACATATATTAAAAGCAGTTCTAACTATTAGAAATATTCTAGAAAAAAAAATGAATCATTTTGATAGAATGGAAGATAAACTAATTTACTTTTTACTTTCTTGTATGAAGAAAGTAAGTACTGTAATTGCGAAAAATTTCGGGTATCATATTTCAATAGAAATATACATTTTGAGGTTCTCGAATCCATTTGAACAATTTTCTTGCGTGGCATCTGTAGGTTCTGACAAAATAAAGGACCCTTTTCTTCAAAGCGGATCGAAACGGATTTAAATGGATTCAAAGGGGAATTTTTTCGTGACGTCTGTTCGTATGTATCTCGCAAAACTCAAAAACGATTAGACGTAGAACGTTAAAATTTTGTATATTATACTGCTGCTACATCTAGTTGTGCATCTCCCTTTTCTATTGCTAATACATAAAGGAATATGTGCAAAATAAGAAATTAAAAACAGTTCAAAATCTAATCCATTTGTCGCTGATAGCGGCAACAAATGGTAGTAACAATGCAAAATAAAATAAAAAATAAATGCTTTTGAACTCAATCCCATATTCATTTCGAAATAAACTTCGTGAAAAAAAAACAGAAGGACAGTGGCAAAATTCAAGAAGTAGGGAGGGGAGGGTTAATCATGCGAAAACCAAAAATGGAAAATGATATTTATGTCTTTCGCTGCATCCTCATCGGGGCGGGGGTTGGTCCAAAAAAGAAGTAAATTAATAAAATAGCCTGTTTCTGAACTGAAAAGTATAAAAATTTAGTTTTAAAAGTTTAAAATTTAAAAATAATCTTAAGAAAACTATAACCTTAGAAAAACATTCAAAGTAATCTGTGTCTTTATCAGTCCAACCTCACACACCACTTCTTACTTTCTTGTAATGAAGCAAGTAATATAAAAAAGAGACAAATTCAAAACTAGTGCGAAATAATAGACAAATTAAAAAAAATTGTTAGATAGAATTCAAACATAAAACTTGCAAAAATACTTGCACTTGAAAAAGCAGAACGATATGCAAATTTTTAAACTTAAAATTAGAGGAAAAAACTAAAGATAAATTTTGAAAACATACAGACCGTATTAAAAAATAAAAGCATAATTTACAAGAAAGCAAAAAACCTTTAGAAATCTAATGAAAATATTTTTAATTTTAGTGGACTAAGTCCAAAAGCATGTAAAATACAAGAAATCCGATATATGCAAAAGTAACAGAAAAATGAAAATTTGGTATTATACAATCTAAAAAAAAATATATTGATGTATAAAGATGTATAAAAAGATATCGGATTTCGAACTTGGGAGAAAAGATGAATTTAGGGAGAGAACATAAAATTTAGTCAATTTTAAAGTTGCCAATTACTTATTAACTTAGCCTTTGTATTTCATTATATCTTACGCACACACACACACACACATATATATATATATATCTTAACTACCTCATCTCCTTTAAAATATGTTTCACGAATTATGAACATGTAGCTTATGCGCATTTCGACTTGGTTTTTAAACTTTGTTCTCATTTTCCTTGCAAAAACATTTCTTATTTCTTTTGAATTATATATATATATATATATATAAGGTGAATCAGAAAAAGACTTAGCAATGTCGACGATGGCGTAGAAGCATTGGTTGTATATCCATACTGAAGAGCAAAAATTTTGATGGCTTACAGGGAAAAATGCGGCATTTCATTCATTGTCAAAAAAAATAGAAATACTGATGTAGGAAACCTGAGACGTTTAAACATTAAAGTCGTAGAACGTAGATCCATAAGGAAGAAGAAACCTGGCAGCGAAGTAAGATTAAATATTCAACTTTATTTCAATTGACATTTGCAGCCATAATTTACTTGCCACTCTTATCGTGCCTATTCAAGAACATTTGCTTTTTGATGCTGCTGTGATAGGAAGAGAGCAGCGGGAAATAGCGTCCTGACAGCGAGAGAGAAAGAAGCAAACGTGCGCAATTACCCAATATGGCAGCCTATTAAGAAAAAGGTTTCAGTTCTCGACATTTTGAGTTCTAGTTCCGAATTAGCTACGTCATCAACGTTATGCAAGCCATGTGGCATAGATTGATCTAGAAATGACGCCGTCTATGGAAGTTATTCCTATTTTTATAATGCAGAGGGGAAATACACAAATTAAAAATGGGGGATTAAGAGACTATTGCTAAATTAATTTATAAAGCTGATTTCTATATTTTTTACCTTACACACTCATATATACGTTTGTGTGTGGTGTGTGTGTAAAACATAAAATATGAAGAAAAATTATTAAACTAATTGGATCCAGTTGGCAACAAACCTTCAAATTCATAAATTTTAATTAAACACATCCTCCCTTCTAGGATACGCTTGCACCATTTTGCGTCACTCTGCAGCAAGTTTCGTCACTCTTTCGCTGCAATTTCTCTGCACTGCGAACTCTTTAGGTCAGTTGCTGTTAAGGTTCAAAACAAAGACTCTCCGAGGTATAAATACAACTGCAGATATTACGTGTCCCGTTTCATCTTCTTGCTATGCCTAGCAAAGTCACATGTCTTGGCTAAGTTTCCTTTTGTATTATCTAAAATGAAAACTGGGTATATAGAAATAGTGGGTCGCGTTTAGCCTCAATAGTGTGGTAGTTTAAGTAAAATGGAATTTCTGAAGAATTTTTTCTGTCTAATAGCTGCCTCATCGTCAGTTTAAAAGTAATAAAACGTCTTTGAAAATCCCTTGCCATTGTATTTTCTTTGCCATTTCCAAAAAAGAGTGTTTCCAGCAGATAAGTCTTCAGACGTGTAAACGAAAATAGAAAACTTAAAGTACAGGACTAAAAATACCATCAAGGGAACCAGCTGCCTTCACAGTGGAGTAGAGCAAAGAGCAAATTATAATTCCAATATAATTTTTGGCGCTGTCCCAGCACTTTGTGACAATATAACTCAGAGCACAGCATATGTAATAGCGTCTATTTTATAGCATAGCAGTGCGGACATGGAGAAAAACTGAGTACCCTATGGTTTAAGTAGACAGTATTCGCTTTCTTCTTCAACAGTCAGCAGTACTTCAACGAAGATAGTAAAGACTTTTATACCCGTCTTCTTTTTAACAGAATTCAAACTGAAGGTATAACATAAGATTATTTAGCTCTTTTCAACCTGACAATTACGCAGAGTAAAACAAATATAACAGAAATCAATTCGGTTACTTACAGAATTTCAGAAGAGACTTTCAAATCAAATTTAATACGAAATACTAGTTAATGCACCTTTTAAATAATACTTGGCTCTGTTTAAAGTACTATTTACGAAGCACAAAAGCTTATAGTAGAAAAAGGCCCATGTATGAAATCCAAACAGCGTAGAAATATTACGATGAACAAACGTTGCTAAAAGCTTTTTCTCAGACTCAAGAACTGTACGATTATTTATAATTTATTTAATTTGCATTCTGATAGGAACTGACAAGAGTAGGTAATAAAAGCAAAAATAATAAGCTAACATTTTAATAAAAACGAAATCCTACAAACATATTAATCAAAAAAGAAATTTCGAACGTTGCATTGTCTTGAAAATACGGGATATGAAATTACAATCTGAAATTTTAAGACAAAGAAAATAGCACTAATAGAGCATATTCCTGTCGTTTTTATTACTAAGTGTCCGTAATAAAGTGTAGTTTGTTTGAAATTTTAAACAAAAAATGAAAAAACTGTTTATCGACTAATTTTCTTTCTATTAAAAGTTGAGACTGAAAAAAAAACCCTTTAGTGCTAAATAAAGAAAAATGCCATGGTTCTCTTTGAAATAGGAAATCAACAAAAAGCTGAAGTACTTTCAGGCAACTCTATATTTATTATCGAACGTTATTTCTTTTCCTTCTGGAATTTAATTTCCCAAGTGTCTCTGCTTATTTTGTCCTAACGTCGTTTCAGAGAGTATATTGCTATACCAATGCATGGCACTGGAAATTTTTATTATGTCACCATTCATGTCAATAACAAGAAATGTCTTCCTTCAGCGCATGTTGCAGAGATTAGATTTCCTTTGTCTTATCTCTGCGAATGATAAATGCAAAAATACTACTTATCTTTCTAAATACATAAAAATACTACTTTTCTTTCTAAATACATTAGTTTCCTATCAGTGGAGTAAGAATATAATTATCAGGAAGTAAGAAGATGAAGAAACGCGTGGATGTAATATTTTCTATGGTAACGGCAAAATAGAGGTAAATTTTGAAAATAATTGTTATTGACCATCGAAATGTTTTCTAAACATCATAAGATTTGTAATGAGTCATTGTCATTGTCATTGAGTCTAAATTTGTAATGAGTCATTGAATATACTAGGTTTAAATGCAAGAAAAACATAGGGCTGGCTTAACATGCATTTTAAATAAAATTTAAAACTCTATCGATTTCAAGGATTTTTAAATATTTTCAGGATAAATCCGCTTTATCGAAAGTGTTTTTGTGCCTTAAGAAGACGGTTTACCTCACATTTATATATGTATATCCAAGTCCCTCTACTCGTAAATTAGAAAAGCAGATCTACTTAAGCGTTCAGCACTTTTACAGATTTCCTGAGTCAAAGTGCATGCACACTCCCCGACATAGCCTTCAGCATTTTACAGATTTTCAGAGTCAAATTTATTTTAGGCATATGTTCGACATACAAATGGGCGCACCAGGCAAACGTACAGAGAAATATAGTTACTATACTTGTAAGGAACAGGAAAAAATAATAAAAATAGTAATAATAATTCAGTATGTGTATTTTGGTGCAAGTTCTTACTTATCATTTAAAATATGAAAGAGTAAATAAAAACAACATTCACGAAGAGAAAACCATTTCAGTTATTATTTAAATTAAAATTGCTAAGACGATAAGGAAAAAAAAATGAAAAGGAGAGATTTATGATCATTGTAATATCCTTAAACATGTTGTGCATAACTATTGTATTTTGTCGAACTACTGTATTTTGTTTACAGTGATTCACACCGTAATGAAATGTCCTTTTATAAAATTAAATTGTCGATCAAAATCACTTTTTGCACTTTCTTTGCTCATTCAATTTCCGTCTTACAGTATAATCATAATTACAATCAATTTCTTTCTGTTAGTGGTTCAATATGGTGTTGGTGAATGTTGTTATTGTTGTTGTTACCAACCTCACTTACAAGACACTGTTGTTATCACACTGTTGTTACCACTCACACTAATTAAGGGTCAGCACAAGCTCACGACATTTATCGTAGCAAGAAAACAAATGTTTTAAAAAAGAGCACGGGGCGACGGGTCAGTGGGTCTTCCACCCTTCTTCCCTTACCACCACGCTCTTGAGATGACTTTCGGCTCCCCCATGTTTAGACTGCCCCCATGCAGCCCAGGCATTATGCATTTACAAATATCCATGCCTTTTCAGGGAGTCGAACTCGGGCCCTTCGATACGGCAGTCAGCTCTGGTAAACACTATCCTAGTTGGGTGGCAGTGCTTATGAATATGATTTTCAATTGAAGTTCACACAGTGTTGCGTTTCTCTTTAGCATAGAACATAATTATTAACCGAACAATCTTCTTTTGAATAAAATAGAGTACAATAGAATAATAAAATAGAATTTCTATATTTGCATTATAGACAAACGTATTTAATTTTCAAAAAAATAAAATTTCTTTTTTCTGATTTTTTTTAATACCTAAATAGACTACGAGTAATACGGATACCTGAAATTCTATTGGAATTTTCAGAAGACACTGAAGCATTTCATTTAGTGAATTTATGACACCTATTCCATATTGTTCACAGCGTCAGAAACTTCTCTGATGTTCCCATATCCGTAGAACGTCTACTCTAAAATATCTTTTATATGTTGCTGTCACGTCGCAACTAAAGTAGACTCGCAGCATCGTCGTCAACTTCATGTAGTTTAAGAGCATAAATCGTTGGGGAGTTCCTTTCAGTGAACCAATTACTGAATCCACCTGCATTTTTGAAGCCCATAACTTTTGCTTAAGGCGTAAGTAATACCATGAGATGGGAGAAAAGAATGAGAGCATTCAATTTTTTCCTTTTCTTTCTGTCTTTTAGCTACAGTCTTAGCAACGTGAATGAAATAAACTTCCGTCTTTTCGAGAAGAATTGGCTGGTGACAAATTGGGCGGGCATAGGTCGTTAGGAGTCTTTACAGATGGAAGGAAGGACATAGAGACCCTCTGTAAGAAGCAAGAATGAAAAGAAAAAAAATGGCATTTCTTACTCTGTGCTGGTAGACGTTCGTTTATACAGAAATCGATGAAACTTCCTCTTATTTTATATATCTCAGCTTTTCCCTTAGAGAATGCTTGATAAAGAACCGTACTAAAATTCAAGAATTGCGAATTTTCCCAATTCATTTTCAAAAGGCGAAAATCCTGCATTGTTTTCAGCTTTTGTTGAAGTGCTTTTCCATCAGTAACTGTGAGAAAGTTGTCATAGTTTTTTTCTTTGTCCTATATATTAGCACTTTCTGATCATCCACAACCACGGATTCAGCCTTTTCTAGAACTGCCATAAGCATATAATATTTTTGTGACAATAATCAGCTCATGCATGCATCTGAGTACACACTAATTTATGCGCTCTATATTCAAACGTTATTTTGCTAAATGGTATCTACCTGTCCTAAAAACGTATATATCTCTCATATAGTTATTATTTTTGTCCTCCCTCTCACATAAAAGTTTTGGTTTCTTATGAAATGATCCTCTTTTGAAATTATTTACGATCAAACCAGTACCTTTCAGCCTTTAAGGTAACCGCACAAATATTTTTTGCCAACGCTTTGGCGATTTTTCATGGGGATGTGAATAATAAGAAAGTATTTTTATTTTACTACCTGTGGTAAGAATTCTAAATTTTTCAGGTGCAAATAAGATGCCTAAAATGTTTATCTGTTAAACAGGAAAGAATTTTTCAATTCGCAAGTTGGCGAGAGTTTATTTTGTAAATACCTTTCTTTTGAGAATTCTCAAGTTACGAGAAACTAATTTGTGAATATGTTTAGGCGAAAGACTTCAAATGTGTTAAACAAAGATTGTAGCAAAACTTTGTAAATTTTATATAGCAACTATAGCGAATGATGTAAAATGAATTTTAAAATGTTTCATGTTAAAATGTTCTACTGAATGTAGAAATGCTACATTCAATAGAACTATGGAATGATATATTCAATAGTTATAGCAATATGAACTATGTCAGCTTTTAAACAATTGTAAAAGTTAAACTTGTACAAGTAAGTTTCTGTCAAGCATGACTCTAAATACCTGGTATAAGAAGTGAATTGAATGAAAATATAGATTGAATGTGTTTAAAGTTAGGCTCTCCAGGCTTCACTTAAGAATTTAAATTAAGCTGTATGTTAGTACATTAGATCCAGTTTTGTGTTTAATGAGTCTTCTGAGGTCTGGAAAGTCAAGTTTCTAACAAATCGTAGCTGTTGGATAGTTGGTAGTGTATCTTCGCGATAACACAACAATAAAAGCTCGTTTCACTCAGAACATTTTCTGGAGAGCGTGGAGGGAAGAGATTTTAAAGTTTGGTGTGCATGTAAGTGTTTGAGGGCCAATATAATTTCAATAAAGAATGTTGGTAACGAAAGTGGAAATTATTTGCAAGATCACCACCAACACGATTTCCTTCCAGATAAATTGTGGAAGAACCAAGACTGTGTAAAACTGTTCAACAGAGAAGATGTTTGTCCCCAAGTCAATTTGGATAAAAATGTGAATGTAAAATTTTTAGTTTTAGTATAGCTTTAGATATTGTGTAAAGTTGGCCCTAAACAGGAAACGTTTTAATGATGAATTCAAGAAAACACACTTGCTACAAGTTTACGACTTTGATGGAAAGAGTTTTGTAGAATTTACACTCTTAAACAAGGTCATTTTGTGACTTTATTTATCGAGTAGTTAAATTCTGGCAGGCAAACATGTAAGGTTTATCCTAATTTATTAACAGTTATTTAAAGTTATGAACCTTTTCTATCTATTCTAATTTCAGCTTACAATATCCTACCAGAATGAAATTTTAGAAACTCAGTTAATGCAAATGAGTAAGAGTACTATTTAAGTCGATGTTTCGCCGACTTCGAGAGAGAGAGTCTGACTTTCCTGACTAGCAGGCGTTTGCCTTTTGGCTACGCTCCTTCTTACATACTACGCTCGGCCATACTTTAGGCCCTTGCTTCGCTTAGCCGATTTATTTAATATTTAAAGGCCAACTACTTAGAAACCTGATAGCTTCGGCTATACCTTTCAGATAGCTTTAGTTAAGCTTGGTTTAGTTTAAATTCATAATTATTTAAGTTCAAGCCCAAGTGGAGGATTTGCTGTATACTTCGAGTTAGGAGTTGATTGTAATTATTCTGAGAAATAAAGGGTAATTAACCCTTCTTACGTCTTACGCGTTTGTTCTCACATTTAAACGATTATTCGCTTGTTAGTGTTCGTGGGGTTCTAATATTAAACATTGGAATTAAATAACTAAAACTCACCAATTGGGGCCCGAAGTTGTTCTTAATGAACAATGCCGCTAGGTAGTGAAGATTTCTCTTTGACCCCTCTTACCTTTCAGTTCCCTCAGCCACAACCAAACCACATGGAGGGATTCGGATTTATCGTGGAAACTATAAGAGCGGCGATGACGACGACAGCAACTTATGGTAGAGAATTCTTAATGACCTTCCTGGAGCAGCTGGATCTACACTTCACGTTATATCCTGTGAACCAGCCGCAGAGAATTATCATCACTATGTCAAACTTAAAAAAACAAGCCCTCAGCTGGTACAAGAATACTGGCAAGATTTTGTTGGGGAACCCAGGATCCGAAACGTACACTTGGGGAAATTTAAAAAATTCGCTGTTGAAAGCATTCCCAGTGGTAAGAGACCGCACAAGACTGGAATCAGAATTATTATTAAGTAAATATCATACTAATTTCAAGGAATTAATGGTCTCATCTTAAGAAAGATCCATATTGTCAAATTATTATACGGAGAAAGGCCCGTCAAGAAAATCATCGAAATAATTTTGCCGCGGTTGCTTCCGTCAATTCAAGATTTTCTTAAAGGTAGAAATCCGCAAACGCTGGAAAGCTTATCCGAACTAGCTGTCAAATTTCAGAGTAGGCGAACGACCGAAAACGCGCGTGCGAACAATTTTAGGCAGTATTCAAGGTTTCACGCTCAGATGAAACCCCAAGGCCAGCAGAATTACTATCGGCAAGATGGGAAAGTAGCAAAGCCGGATAAGGAAAAAGCTGGTGAAACCAAAGCGTTGGGAAAAAAAAAAGCAGTTGGACCAAGGGGTTGAAAAGAAAAATTTAAACTAGTCTCGGTGACCAGAAGGAGGGTGAAGTCATCCTGTGAGAAGGTAAATCCCTCAGAAATCAAACTAAATACGGTAGTCGTGCAAAATTTGGCCGTGCCTGAAATCCAGATATTACTAAACGACCTTCCTACAACAGTACTACTGGATACCGGGTGTCAATGCAGCTTCCTGTCGAAAAAAATTTTTTAAAAGCATTTTCGTCGTTATAGACTGTTTAAGACGGCTGGACAACGGGTGATTGCTGCCCAAGGCAAACAGTGTGTCAGCTTGGGAAAAGTGGGGCTGCATGTTCAGATAAAAAAACGAGGTCCAGAAAATAAACTTTTTCGTAGTAAAGAATTTGCTAACCGCAGTCATATTGGGGGTTTGACTTCTTATGCGCAGCTAGCACAAAAAATAATTTTAATGATTCTACCTTACAGGTCGAGTTGGACAAAATTCAAGAAGAAGGAGAAAAAGAAAAAAATTCAAGATTGTAAGAACTTTTTCTCAGTTATTTGATAGCAAATCTGGCTTCTGCCAGATTGTCTCGCATAGCATCAATACTGGTAGTGAGCTCCCAGTTCGTTTAAAACCGTATAGATACGATCGGGTGAAGGAAGACATTCTCAAGTAACACATTACGAAAATTCTCGAGGATAAGATAATTACCGTTTGCCAAAATTTCTAACACTAAAACGGATACGTATACGCATTGTGAAATTCCTTATGTGATCCAGAAAGAACCTTTATAAGATAGTAAGATAATTAAGCCACTGGCGGCACATGACTTTGATGAGCTTATAAGGTATTTCTCCCGCCTTTTAGCATGCCTTCGTGGTGTAGTCGTCAGCACACTCAGCGCGTATTAGAGGAGTCCGAGATTCGAGTCCTGGCGAGGGCATTGCTCATTTTTCACATCTCTCAGCATCAAAAAATACCTAATGTCTCTACAGTGGTGCCCCAACTAAAAAAGGTGGTGGATGATGATTCTCCACCACCAGGATTTGGCGACGGGATCTCCTATTCCCCAGTCGCCCTTTAAAAGGGGGGAATATGTATTTCTCCTGTTTTCTTAGCATGTCTTCGTGCTCAGCGTACACGGCGCGTATTCGAGAGGTCCATGGTCCAAGTCCCGGCGAGGGCCTTGCTTATCATCCACCTTTCCTGCTTCAAAAAAATCCTGGTGTTTCGACAAGCTAGCAGGTGGAAACTCCAAGAATAGTCAAGAAAGCGAGGTAAAGGGGGGACCATTGTCACCTGTACTAAATGTGGGCCTGTGTAATGAAAAGCGACGGGAGACAAAATTCACGCCACTGAAGGAAACAAGTGAACGTTGGCTGTCAAAGCTAGGTTATTAAGGTGTGATCTCTGAGAATTGTGGGTAGCAGATGGTCTGATCAAATGACCGTGTGGAATGATTTTTGAACTGCTGAAGAATTTGTAGCATTACAGCTAAGTCCACTTTTGAAGAAACGCTAAGAAGTTTAGTTATGTGGTCCAAGACCCGGTTGCTTTATAAGTCATCATGGATCAGTTTGTTTCTAATCAGGAAATGAGCATTTACAGTTCTCCTCAGATTCTTATTCTGTACTACCTGAAATTTTTGGAAGTCTGCCTTTGAGACAGACGCGCAAGCTGCAGATGCGTAGAATAGAATTGTCTTATAATGCTGAAGTATATCCTTCTCTTTTTGTTGAGAGACAGTCTAGAGTAATTTCCAAGGAGTATGTAAAGCTGATTTGCTTTTTCATAGGCTCCAAGAAGTGAAAAGTTTATTGTCTTTTCCATACCCTAGGCTTTTTCTATGACGAGCTTAATATGAAAAGTCCCTGTAATCTTTTTGTTAATGATAACTGCTAGATAACTTACACTATTTACACAGTTCACAATTTCCAAGAATAAGCAGAGGTTTTTCAATGCTATGTTTCGAATCTTGGGCCCCCTTACTAATAGAACTTTAGACTTTGAGCCATTTATATTGATTCGGCATTTTCTGCAGCAGTACTTAATATTTAAAATAAAATCCTATAGTTTGGAGATGGAATTATTGGGTTCAATAGAACTCTAGATAGATAGAAAATAAAATCTGTACATTTAGATGCAATATTTTGAGGGCTTCAGTACCATATCCTGGAGCATTATCGAGAATTAGGAGCAGTTTAAATGTCAGGTTTAGATGTTCTAGATAACGTTTGAGTTCCTTAATGAATGAATTTTCAAAGTAGTCGATATAAAGGACAATTGCAACGCGGCCGACCTTCTGCGGCGTACCGCGTACAGTTGAAATTTTCACGCTGGACAAATTAAATGGAGAAAACTAAAGTAACGCATACATGTAAAATCGCGTTCTACAAGTCGGCGTTCGAGAAGGTTTTCTATTCAACAAACTTGCTTTATCTCCTTGTCACTTCAAGAATTCTGAGACTAATAAAACCGTCTGGAACTCCTAACTAAGAATTTAAGTATTCCATGGCTTTGGTTAGAAAAACTTTTTGGGATTTTTTTTTTCTGAAAACATAGGAGGCATTAATTCTTTATGGAATGCTTTATGACAAAAGAAAAACCTTAGATCTTTCTGTTGCTGTACTAAATTTCACATACATTATTAATTACACGTATCAAATATCTGGAAATCTACAGACGTCGAACGATTTTATCGCTTAATTATATGAAGTTCTAATGAATATATCACTTCGTACAAGTAATAGATTTCGCAAAATCGTGCTAGTTAAATGAAAATTGGAAAATATTCGATTTCCTGTCCATATTAACTAATAGGATGCATTCTGATTAATAGTTTTAATATCACATCCAAACTTTAGATGTGTAATAAACATTACTGAGCGCATGTATGTATTAGGTAAATAGTCAGATCTTTCAATAGTATATCGATTAAGAGCATGTGAAAGGAAATGTTTAATTCACGCAAGGAAACATATTTGTTGTAGGTACCCAGCTGCGAAATGAAGGTGGAACGCCTGTCAATGCGAATAATGTATTGTATCTTAGCCTAACGTTAAAGACTGAATCTTTCGTGCATATATACTTGTATGCAATAATGTAGTTATACATGCTATATATATGTACAAAGAGATTTTAGAACTTTCAAAATTAAGATTATTAATTACTGAAGTCGCGCAATTAATCAAATCATCAAGAGATTATACTTTTTTCTAAATTTTTTTTTAATTTCAGTTTTGAGTTGTGTTCTTCCTGTTAACTAAGTCTCCACCGTTTTTACTCCCTTGTACTAATGTACCAAGTAAAGGAGGTATTGTAATCATGAGCAATGTCGAGTATCATATTTCAAAGGAAATGTCCATGACGACAAAAATTGACCGGGATATTTAATTTCAAAATTTTAAAGTTTTGATGTCATTTCCAACTTACCTTCAGGGATCGGTTAACCAATTAGAATAATTCGAGGAAATAAGTTTAAATGAAGTGCTGTAAAAAATGTATAATTTAATACGCCGTACAAGACAGGTCATGTGGTGTTCATACCAGATCTTTTATTTAATTATCTTCTCTTGATTATACATTCCCTTCAAATTAATTTAATTGAATACGTTAATTGAATTTAAATTTAAGTTTCCTCTGTCTCAGGTACATTGACTTTCTGATATTTAAATTTAAATTTTTTCTATTTTTTCTTTCAGGCTGTAATTTTTTTGTATGGGTTTTCCCTCAATTTATAAACTTTTTTGCATAAATTATTATTAAAACTTCTTATTTATTTTACTTCTAGTAAATTTCTTCTTAAATAAATTAGTCTCATCAAACTTTTTGTTTAAAAATACACTTGCTTGTGATTTTCAATAGTTCTTTTTGATTTGCAAAGCACTTCGGAGAACATTGCTTGCTGAGTGGAGTAATCTTCCCCAAGATGAGCTCGATAATTTGATACTCGGCATGATTAAGTCGCTATCCATATTGCATTTCATCGTTTGAGAAATATACAACGTAATTATCATCATACCAACCATGTAATACTAAGTTTTTGTAAGAGAGATATTTTTTCTAATTGCTTCCGGGAGCAAAAATCATAGTTTTTATGGATGGTATCCTACATACACGATCGTTTTTGTTCTTTATCTTTTGATTAATAAATGGGCTTTATGAATGAGTCCGGCTTGTTTTGTTTCTGAACTTTTAATTGCCGGCACTGGCATTATCTTTAATTTATGGACATGAGGGTATAATACTGAATACAGCGAATTTTGTTACTACGTTGTTCATAATTTATAACCCTTAGAAAACCGAAGCCTTCGATAACCTGTATGCTTAAAAACCAAAACGTCCGTCCCCGTCCAATACACTTCTCGTGCATTTCCTCCCCTCCCCGTCCATTAACGCACAAAAAGGTGTGGAAATTTCAAATGACATCCTTTCTACTTCCTAACAAAGCAGCTTCTAGAAGCATTTTTGGACAAGCTGTCTGCATTAAACTGATATAATGCATTTGGGGAACTGCACATGATACTGCGTAACCCAGCTGGAAGGAAGAAAACAATATCATACTCATCCACTCCTTGCGCGATCTCGGCCGTTTCGAGTGGTTGTGGTCGTTTGAATGAAAGGCCTATTCGGGCGTTTTGTCCTTCAAAGGGATAACTATAAACAATTTTTCTATAAAATTTTACAGTTTTTTATATGTTACATACATATCCTTTTATCTCTTTAAATATAGCGTTCACAGTTTCCTATAATCGCGATAAGTGTTGAAATATATTATTAATTATAGATGTTACGATAAAAACTCGAAGTCTGGTAACTGCTAGGTTTTGCCGGTAAAGCCTAGTTTTTACCTAAGCGGCTTGGTAAAAATTCAAACCATGCTTTAAATTGTTTTCTTTTCGGCCTTTTACCAAGCCTTTGCGGTAAAAACCTAGGAGTTACCAACGCCTTCTGGCAAAAGCCCGAAAGGATGGATTACTTATGATAGGATTTTCCATTCGCAGATATATTGTATACAGTGTGTCCCAAAAATTTAAAACACACTTTAATTTTTAATTGATAATGTGAATTGTAAGAGTAATTAAAATAAGGTATGATTTAAGATCATATCGATGGAATTAACTTACAATTATTTTTCAAAGAATTACAAAAATTAAAATTAAAAAATTGCAATATTTATGCCATTTCACATACAAGGTCCTATGTGAAAAAGCTGAACTAATGCTGAAGTTTAAAATTCCATATTCCTACAAATATCTTTCTATCGAATGGATTAGAGAGGTACAAGAAACACCAAGGCTTCCTAAAACGCAGATAAGTCGCTCGTAAAACACAGTTTCCTAGTAAACGGTTTAAGCATACATTTGCCAGATTAATGTTAGTTTTTATGTGGACGTTGTAACTAAAGAAAAAGAGGAAAACAGAAATCTTATCAAAAGTCGAAAATATTATATAAATTTAAAATGAAATGTTTCCACATATGATTGCAAAGCCCAAAAAAGATACTTATTTGGAAAAAAAAGTCAGCATTTTAATTTGTAAGGTATTTTTTCCCTCTTTTCCGCATGCTTTCATGGTGTAATTGGAAGCATACGCAAAGCGTAATTCGAGAGGTTCGAGTTTCGGCGAGGGAACTGTACATTTTTCCATGTTCCCTTCTTAAAAAAGAAACCTTATCACTCTACAAATGTATCGAGAAAGCTTATGAACGAAAAATTATGGAGACAAAACCTCCTTCTAGAGGTTAAAGTAAAAGTTTTGGGTAGCTTAAAAACGCGGAAAACACATCTGATATAGAGCAACCTAAGCAACAATCCGGATTATACCGAAACAAAAAAATGGACAGAAAACAGCGTTTTTTTTCCCTTTCTGCTGGTTGTTACTTTTTCTCAAAAACGAACGACAGCCCATCCCATAGCATTAATAATTGATAAGACTCAGGAACTGTCAGTACTTGTCTGAGCTCATAACATAGAAAAACAATTTATAGAACGAGATACCAATATTTTTAAACACGCCATATTAAAAATTCATACCTGCTTCAACAAGAATGTTCTATTGTGATGATATTTCCGCCAGAAAATGGTTGTTTCGAACATAATAATAATTAATAAGAATGAAAATGTTGATAGTGTCTATGTCACATCATGCCTTTCTGGTGTCCCGCCTCATAGAGAAAATGACTCCACCTTCTTTTATTTTAAACATTTATTGCAGGCACAAAACTAAATACTAAATCTACACTACTAATACTAAAATACTTACATTAATTAATATTAGTTAAATTCGTTTTACTAACGGCTCCCATGACCCTTCCCTTTTCCATAACCTCTCAGTAGGTCTCACTCTTAGAAACTAAAACTTTTGGCGCCTCTCAGATTGAGAGTCATTGCCCTCTATGCATCTTGTTGGTTGGTGTCACCCATACATCAAAATCTGTCTGCACTAATGACGTCCAAAGCAAATATATCCCACGAGATGACAATTTTGTTAAATATTTGTAATTAAAAATACAAAATCATTCAAAAAGAAACGACGAATGTTTCATTATAACGAAGTTATACTGGGAAAAGGACGGCTTAAAATTTTTAAGATAGAATTTCTTGTACACTGCACGGAAAAAAAAGAAAAAAAAAACGACAGTTCTATTTCTAATGGGCCGATTGAAAAAATTCAAATTGCGTTCTTCATGCCTCAAAAGCGCGACTTAGAATATATATTAGATTCATGTATAGCATTGTCTAACGTAGGCTCTTTGACACGAAATCGAACTTTTTCTGAAATAACATATTAATTTTTTTCCATATTTCGAGCCTACGACTCAAATTATGTCTAGATCTTAAATTTTGTAATTTTTGATGGGAAATCTATGCAGAAATTTAAAAATTTATCTTGGTGCATTTTTTTTTACTTTGCGCCACGAATAATTCACTTGGCGAACTTCTTAATTTATAGCAACATATTTTCCTTTCCGTTTTTTCACTGCCCACGAGCGGAAAAAATGACCCCGTTCATACTTTCAAATAATTTTAACAGATTGCGTAAATCACATTTTCTTTATTATCGCGTATAATAAATAATGCCAAATTTCAAAACGCACTAAAATGTAAATTCACGTATATCTTAGAGAATTTTCAATAACAAACTAATTTTTTGCGCGTATCCTTAGAAATAAATCTACTTTAAGATGACAGCAAAATGTTATAGTTTATAATTCAAAATGTTTTTTGAAAAATTTATAACTATCATTTAAAAATACAAATTTAAAAAATAAATCATATTAAAATGGGCGAATTTTATTTAGAATGAACCTAAATTTCGAAATAGGAAAGGAAGAATCAAATAAGTTTAATAAAAAATAAATATTAACAAATATGTACGAAATTCAATTAAGATTGAAAAACTAAAATTTTGGGAGCTAATTTTTTTAAAAACTACTTTTGCGACTTCTCCAAAACTTGGCAATTTGGCATAATGTGAGTCACAGAATCGAAATACGGATAAAAAATGTCATGTCATCTCAGAAAAAATCCGATTTTGTTTCAAAATACGTAGTTTAGAACAATGCTATATATAAATCTAATACATATCTTAAGTGGCGCTTTCAAGACATGAAAAACGCAAGTTGAATTTTGTCAATGGGCCCAGTAGAAGGAGATATACACAACTGCCTTTTTTATTTCGCTGGGTACTTCCATTTTAAAGCGGCCATCGAGTAATAAATCTGAGCATTACAGATCAGGTGATTAAAATTACCACATTTGGCAATCACGTGTTTCATAAATGAAGTACTGTATTTCCATTGCAAAATATAAAAAGGAATAAGAGATATATTCTCTAATAATGAAGTTTGAAAAACGTATTCAAAATTATTTGAAAATATGGATGCTATAATTGAGGTTATTATGGTACTTTGGCAGCTGAGGGTGATGGTTCGGTAAAACTACCGAAACAAAACCTGTGAAAATTTGCAAATATCACGTTGATTTTTGTTGTTTGACTTCTAAATTAATATGGATGTATATTGGCAGTCCCAGTGCTCTGAGACACCAAAATACCCAAGAGAGTCTTTATTTAAAAATCTGATATGGACATCATATGACCTCTTTGTACGGTCTATTAAATTACACACATTTGTTTGCTTCCCTTCGATTAAACTTATTTCCTTGAGTTTAATTAGATATATCTTTCTTACTCAATTAATTCCGTTGTTACTTCGCGGCAAGGCTAAAATAAACAAAAAGCAGAATAACTTCATTAAATATTATAAAACACATAAAACCCTAAAACACCAAATGCAGCTGAAACAGTTAAACAACAACTTTTGCATTGAAAATTAGGGTTTCTACCCCAAAACAAGCAACTGAACAACGGGCAGAAAGACATAATTTCCGGTGAACAAAAATGTAAAACTAAGTTTTTGTTTTACAAGGCAAAAAGACATTGAAGCTGGTGCACCAAATGACTTAATTCACTATTCTACTAAGAGTTTCAACTAAACACAAATGTCCGAAACGTTAGTCCTAGCGAAACTGACACTTTTAAATGTTGATAATTTGCAACTATTGCACGCAGATTAATAATTCAATCCGTTCTAAAGAAAAAATGCAGAGCTCACCGAGTCAGTTAATATATATATACACGTTTAGGACAACTAGATGTTACAGAAGTCCCAAATATAAAATTTAAATGTTCAACGGCTAACCGTTTTTGTTAATCTGTTATGCGAGATATATATATGCATACCTATGTACAGATATACAGACGCTACAAAAAATCATTTCTGAATACATTTAAAGTCATTTTTACACTCTGTTTTGGAGAAAACAGCCCTTTATACTGCCTGTATGTACATTGGACCAAGGAAAAGAGGCACCCAGACCTAAACCCAGACCCAGATCAATTAAAGAGAAGCCATATGCAGATGAAAGCCTCAACCTTTGGAGGCGATCCGAGTAAACTAACACCCTCCCCCCGATCGTTCTGGCTGGGAAACAGAAAGTCGTAAACTGTGGGTAAATACAATGCTTTGTCAGTGACGCAATCGTCAACTAAGAGAACACAAGTCAAGGAGTCTGTCCCCTCTAGTGTTGGCCAGGGGGAGTGTCTGTATGTACAGATGTCTCGCAAAAAAATCGCCCAAATGGATTCGAGAGCGGTCAAAGTGAATATTTTTTTTCTTTTTTTCACTTATTATTATCATTTACGTGTTCCGCCCTAAGGCACTACTCGGAACGAAAGGGTGCCTTCGTGGAGGATTTTCTAAGAGTAACTGGCTCGTAATAACAGTTACACAGGGGGAAAACCACGAAAACGCTCCCAGCAAGTGGGAGTTACTCGAAACTCGAACATGACTACCAGTGTTCTGGGACTTTACCGCTCGACCGCTGTTGTGCTGGATATTTTCTTTGAAATATTTATTTGAAAAATTCTACTCAAAATTTTCCACGATTACAATGCTTCTTTACTTCATAGAAGGAATTAAAAAGAAAATTTGTGCCAACATTTAAAGTATGTTAATTTTTAATGCTCTGACGTTTCAGGCAATCACAGTGTAAGTTTAAAGGTAATAAAACTATTAAGCCTTATAATATATAAATAAAATTCGACTGGCTTAATTTCCATACAGATGCAAAATTAAAACCCAGAGGAGACGGCTGATTTATTTATAAATTGATTTCTAAATTGTTTTATGTCGAATATAAGAATTTGCTTACAGAATAAGAATGAATCAAGCCATAAAATTTTAGTGATGCCGTGTAACACATTAAATCACCAATAGTATTCAAATAATTTAAGTAGTGAAATAATATACCTACCTCTGCCATACAAATTCAAAAATCCAGCTGTTACGTTAAAAATTTATATCTGTATTTAAAACCTCGGAAATTTCGGTAGTTCTTGTAATGGGGTTTTAGAGAAAATCGACGAAAATTCATCGATAAATGTTACAGATGCTGGGATGTTTCAGTTTTGTAATGCATTAATGCATTTTCTTTTATCTGTGATAAAGAAAATGCCAACTCTAAGTGCTTTTTGGAAAACTATGCGGCCATGTCCAGTTCAGTTCGAAACATAAATGAATTTTTAGAAAATAAATTTAATATAATATCCAAATTTCCAAATTTCTGGGAAGAAGGATTTTATAAATGCCTGCAAGAAAAATGTTAATGATAAAATCTTTTCTACGGAAGGAAGCTTTTTATGACATGATTCGTGGAGATATTTAGGAAATTTCTGTAAGTAAAATGAAGAAATTCGTAAGAAATATGAGTTTTTAAAATACTCATATTTCTCTGAACAGTAGCTTTCAATATCTCGAACTTGATGTGATATAAGTGTTGTATTTTCTCAAACATAAAACATTTCTAGACTAGTTTTATATACTTTTTTCCTTCCTCTGGCTTTACGTAACGATGATGACGGGGAAGCTAATTCCGAACTTAAGGTCAAAATTTCCGAACCGAAACGTTTCTAGTATATTTGATAAAAGGTAGCTAATTTAATTTAATGAATACAGAAATCAAAAGTACGTGTAAGAAGGATTGAGAAGCCCTGGAATTCGAACTTTTACAATAAAGGTACAGTGGTACCTCGATATACGAGTGTTTTGAGATAAGAGCCGCCGAGCGAGCAATATTTTGCTTTCAGATGAGAGCAAGATTTGAGATACGAGGAATCGCACACTACACCGCAGCACACAACCCCAACAACAGTTTCTCCCACACCTCAGACTAGATCTTAGTCTGTATGCTTGTTTCCCTCGTTTTCGAAGCATTTTCGATAAGTCGGGCTCGCGTTTGTTTGCTTTTTGCACATTTACAAAACATTATCACATTTATTTTTAACGAAAAATGAGTTCTGAAGAGGAGCCAGAGATGCAGGAAGTTATTCCTACAAGAGATATAAAGGAGATCTTGGGAATGTGGGAGAAAGTTGTAGAGTTCGTGGATGAAAATCATCCCGAAAATGTTGCAACTAGTCGTGCATCGGAGTTGTTCAACGAAACTTGCTTAACTCATTTCCGCAATATCCTGAAAGGGAGGAAGAAACAAACCTCCTTGGGCAGTTTTTTTCAAACGACCTGCAGGTGAAGAGCAAAGAGTGACGAAAAAAGCGAAGACCAGTGACGAACATTAAGCGCTTCCGTAAGCACTTCGCTTTTTCTTTTATTATGTTTTTATAGAATATGTATTTGTTATTTATAAATAAATGTTTCTTCTTTTAAATACATTTTTCTTATTAAAAAACACTTAAAAAAAGAAAAGAAGGGGGTGTTTTGGGAGCCGGAACGGATTAATGGCATTCCAATTAATTTCAATGGGCAAAATTGTTTTGAGATACGAGCAATTTGGCATACGAGCAAGGTTACGGAACGAATTAAACTCGTATGTCGAGGTACCACTGTATTCGGAAAGGAATAGTTAATTAGTTATTAATGCTTTTTGAATAATATTACCTTTCTTAAGGTTCATATATGTTTTGAATAACAAATTTTTTCTTGAAAGCTTGTTTTAATGACCATCTGGGATTCTGTTTTCTAAAAAAAAGATTCACCGACTAAAATGGGTCAAATTCAAAAGAAAAATTCATGTTTAATTTCACAGAGAAATTTATAACGATTTAAATAATTTATCACCATTTCTTTCGAGCAAAGAAAAAGGACAAATGAAAAAAAAGGGAATCTGAAAGTTTGCAGATTTTAATGCATCTCCTAGAAGGGTTTGTTAAGGTTTTTTACTCTCTTGGTCTAGCAGTTAGTTACTAAACGCACGCATTTTTTCCTGTCTTTTTAGATCTCTTATTCAGCATCACTTTTTGCACACTTATGCAATATACAATTCAACTGCAAAATTACAAAATTTTTTACAGCAACATAGCAGTGTACGTTTAGAATTCCCGATGCAGGGTTAAGTGTTGGCACAAATTTCCCTGCTTTTTCAGTCTTTTCTCAGTTTAAAATATTAGTGTTCAGTTTTCGTATTAAGATGGCTTTACAACATTTTTTTGTCTTTTCGTTATTAATGCTTTCTTTCTTTCCTTTGTTTATAACATATCACATTCTTGGCGCTTAACCCACGTAAAATTCGGTTCA
>KK116309.1:279442-319866 GCA_000611955.2 Stegodyphus mimosarum
AAAATACTTAAATATTGAAAAACAGCATATCTTTAGAATTTCCGATTGACAGTGTCGCGCAATGGAGATAAAAATGCTTTATTTCATAAAGTGTTGCCACTTCTCGCTTGCAAATCGTTGTGTTTGTTAATCAAAAATTCGTCAAAGATTTTTGGGATATGAAATAGATAATAATATAAATTTGAAATTAATTTGAAATTCAAAATTAGAGTTTCCTGATGTCCATGCTCGGATGGAGGACTGCATTATTCAAAATTTGGTGATTCTGGGTACCTTTGTTTTTTCACAGTGCCAGAAACATTCATATATTCATGAAGATTCTTTGTTACTCAATTTCTTTAACTATAATACAGGGCGATAATGTTTGGTGGCAACAATGTGGAATCTGATACAACGCATTTAAGTATTTCGACGCAAAATGCCATTTAAAGACTAATATTCCATTCCAGATTAACGTCCTTTCTAGGCTAAAATACATAGCTGTAAATTCAAAGACTTATAAATGAAACTGTAGACGATGAAGGTTTTAATTTATAAAAAAAGTCTTGGTTATTGATGCTTAGGAATAACGGAAATGAAAAGCTATAGCATTGGCTACTTAAATTAATATGCCACGCTTTATAGCAGCTATCATATTGTTGCGAAAAATTCGGCGGTTGCGCCTGTATGTAAGCTTTCCGGCATAGCACTAGGGTTGCCATAAAATAGTGTATGGTAGGGTTGCCAGATTGGCGACTTTATCGCCCATTTGGCGACCAAAATGGCGATATACCATGGTCTAATCGGGAAGCTTCTAGAATAACTTCCTGTCGAGATATTTCTCGAAACCTGTGGAACCTAAGGAAAAGCTATATAAACCCTTGCGTTTCTGAGAGCCGGCGTTGTGAGAGTTGTGAGAATAGCTGCTTACTGTGAATGCTAAGCTACGCGAGAGTTTTGTGAACGGAAAGCGATCGAGATAGTGCTTTGCCGTTAAGCTACCTTTACAGTATAGCTTGACAGTGTATTGGTGATTGTTCCACGGTGTTTATTATAAGTTTAGTGTTGCCGTGAAGCTACCTTTACAGTTACAGCCTGAAGCTGTGTTGCTGATTGTTTCAGCGTATTTATTGTAGATTTTCGACGCTTTTAAAGGTAATTTTAGAACTGTGCTGTAAATACTGATTCTTGTAAATAAATTGTGCTTTTTATTGTTCTGCATCGTGTTTTCATCGGATACTCTCAAATCCACGAACCTGTATAACGCAACAATATTTTTAATGAAAAAATATTATCTTTTGTTATTCTTAATCAATGAAAAATTCTCCGAACGCCATATTACATATACATAAATGGTATGTATGTTACATATACGGCTACAGAATGATTGTTTGTATGCCTCTTAACTGTGAGTTTACAATTTTTTAACAATTTCATTCTAGCATCTTCTTCCACATGAGATCGATTAGTGTAACTTGGAATTCTTTACAAATTAATGTGTATATTATAAGATTAAATACATACTGAATTTTTTAATTGGAAAAATAAAAAAAAATAAAATAACAGTGTTTAGTTGCCTTTTGATATAACGAAGTATGAAATGTTTTCAATACTTCAGAATTTAAAATATTATTCAAAAACATAACATATGATTTTAAAAAATTTGAAAAGATTTATATTTAACAATTGTTCAAAAGGGCTCTTTTAAAGCTTAATACGGTTTGTCACTAGAAATTATCGATAGAGTTGGTCCAGGTGGAATAGCGAAAAAAACCTTCTAAAATATTAAAAGTATATATATTTAAATTCATTCACAAATTTGATACATCTTCCGTGGATTTAAAAAGTGAAAATAATATATAATGAAATTCTGTGGAAGCACTTAATGCTTTTAATAAGATATATTATGAATTATATACATCTTTACTTGAATTAAATAGATTAAAAATAAAAAAAAATATCTATTTTTAAGATTTGCCTCTATTTCTTTTAAATAGCTTAGTTTATTAATAAATAACATCCAGATTAAATATGAAAGAATTATATTTCAAATTTTCCCGAATGGCAACAGACTCAAATGAAAAGTGAAACAATGCAAAATCGTGTTTGGAGACGTGTTTGTTTATAGGGATAATAATTTAAAATTTTAATGATTCAAGCGTTTCAAATAAAGTAAACAGTTTCAAGCTATTGTGACATAAGATAAAAGTATGGACATTCTTGATAATATTACCTTGAATTTTTTAGGTTAATTAATTCCTAATTAAGCTTGGAAGTTAATTACTTTAAAAGTATGCTTCTATTTTGTTTAGGACGATCCTAGAAGGGCAGCTTTTAACTGGAATATTTATATGTATATATAATGCACCTTCTTTCTTCCCTTTCTTCTTTGAAAAACTCAATGTTATTGTAATTTAATATTTGTAAAAGCTTTCCAATTTCTGTGCTTTCACTAAGTTTACTTTTTAAGTCTTTAGAAAGAAGGTGAAGCAATTTTGGAGGGCTTGAATCTGAGAAAATCCGTGTACCATCCGAGCAAAGTTTGAAAGCCTGAATATTGATCCTTCACTCCGCACTTTTTAGATGCTAGTATGCTTGTTGAATATGAATGTGTGTTTATCTTGAATAAATATACATTTTTTTCCCTTCTTTCATGCTTTTTTTAATCTTTTCCATTCAAACGTGCCATTGTGGTTCAATACTCGATGGACCAAACAATAACTATCTATGACAGAATATTTTAAAGCCCCTTTGTTTGAAAGGGTCCCGTAGGTATTATTTGAATAAAAATGCTATTGAAGTATGACAAAAAATTTTAGTCTTCATGCGCTGTTAAGCACTGTAAACGTCAAAAAAGTTTCGTTTTTTTAAAGCCGTTTTAAAAATATATAAAGTGCAAACCTCTGTTATCTAAAAAAAATTCTTAGTTCTTAGACTGATAAATGCCGAGGGATTTTTTGACGATTGATATCTTTTAACCGGGAATACGAATGGGGATATTTCCGCCGTTCCCTGTTTATGTAGCTGACATAATAACGGAAGTTTTAGGTAATGCTATGAATGTTAAATAGTATCGATCGCATTTTGTGCCGTCAAAAATTTCTATGAAGCAAAGGGTATTCAAAAACGTGAGGCTAATTTTTAATTCTTCTTATTAATCGCAGATAACGAATACTTAATTGTTGTAAATGTAATTTCCATTTCTGAATAACATTTAGAATTTGAAGGGTATGATTCAGAATTTTAATAAGATTTTGAATGAATGTAAAATATTTTTAAGTAATGTGTAAGGTATTTTTTACGCCTTCTTAGCATGCTTTCGTGATGTAGTGGTCAGCACGCTCGGCGTGTATTCGATAGGTCCGTGGTTCGAGTCCCGGCGAGGTCATTGCTCATTTTTCATGTCACCTGCTTCAAAAAAATCCTAATGATTCTACAGTGACGCTTGAACTAAAAATGTGGTGGTTTATGATTCTCCACCACCAGGATTTGGAGACAGGGTCCCCTAATCCCCAATCGCCCTTTAAAAGGGGGAGCATTTAAGGTATTTCTACCGCCTTCTTAGCATGTCTTCGTGGTGTAATTTTCAGCACGCTTGACGCACATTCAAGAAGGGGTATTCGAAATGAGCAATGCTCTCGGCGGGACTCGTGGTTCGAGTCTCGGCGAGGGCATTGCCATTTTTCATGTCTCCTGCTTCAGAAAAATCCTAATGATTCTACAGTTCTATAAGAATAAATACATTTTATATACACCTTCATCTCTACAACAGTCCTTATCTGGCCTTTAGTTTCAGAATCGTTGGTTATAGGCATATACTTCCATTTACGAAAATGTTTGAAATGACGCCAAGATTCATGTCTTAGATTTAAACATTACATTCTTTTCCCGAAATTTCAGCGACTCTGCAATTAATCGAAGACACTATCATATGAAAAATTAAGACAGTCTATAAAGACACTTTGACATGGAAATCCAGAAAACAGGCCTTTCTCAGTCTTGATTATAAATAATCCAAAGGCAAACCTCTCTTCACTCGTTTTTAGGGGATATGTATATATTGTTGCGTCCGTACGAGATCGCAATAGATTGAATGCACAAGACAGATAAAAAGTTAATAAAATTTATTCCTATCACAAGAAATAGAACAAAAAATCTGGCTTTTTTCTTAAAGATATTCGCACAGTATCATAATATAATGCAATATAATCAGTAGCTATATTTTAATCTACTAAAATGATAAATAGAACGCAATCCACAGCGCAGAAAAAATAATCTGATAAACAAAATTACAGCAGCTAGGTAAACAACAGCTCAGTAAAAAGACTACAAAGCTGAGATGTTTCTCTCCGGCTTTTATAGCTTTCTAAATAGGCCGCGTGGGACACTTTTAGCAATTTCTGGAAATCAAAAAGAGTAGAATTACGGTTAAGAAGTAGTCAATTACATTTATTCAAATTAAATATCAATTACCGAGATAAACTTTTATTCAATGTTAAATGACGTGCTCTTGCATTTTCACTTTTCCGGCGTAGCTCTCTCTTAAAATTTGTTTCGCACTGCATAGCAGTTGGAAATAAATAAATAGAGTTTGTAACACTATGTATATTATGAGATAAAATTTGAAATAAAACTACTAACTTTAATTTAGTAATAGTCCTTTAGTTCCTCATTTAAATTTGACTATGTTCCCTTTTTAGAATCTGAAGTTCATGGAAAGTTATAGCATACATTATAGCATTGTACCACCTTCTTTTCCTGCAGTGCGACAAAGTCTTGTCCAATCGCAGTCCAAAATTTTTACAAATAAGCCAACTCTATAAATACTCATTCCTGAAATGCGCATTTACTTTGCCTGCCTTCCTCTCGCTATGCTAAGATGTGTGGTTGTATCACTCTGTTCTCTATGTCGTCCACTATCTGAGAAAATGTGATATGCTACAAAAAAGAAGGGTTGATTGCTACGTGTGCAACGATGCGTAAACGAGAATGTGTGTCGTCAGAATTAGTTATAAAGTAATAAAATTGTGTCTTGTTATCTACGCCAATATCTGCAAATTCTTTCTTATCTGTCATTATGTCATCTTATGTTTCTATCTTATCTTTCTAACTTTCTGCTCCGTCTTTTCAAGTCATCCCGTCTAATTCCTGAGTTTTCTACAAAATTATCAAGTACTTATATAATATATAGTGTTGCGTTTTTTTTCTTTCTTCTTATGCATGTACGTCAAGGGGTTCGTGGATTTGGAGTGAATAATGACGCTGACACTTGATGGAGTATCGAAACACTCTTTATTTCCCAGTATTGTTCAAGACAGCTCGAAACTTTCGTTTACAGTCGTCGAAGAATTACTATAAACAAGCTGAGACAATCAGCTGCTCAGCTTTCAGGTTATCAGGCTATAACGGTGGAGACAGCTTCACGGCAAAGCACCAGAGTACGGCTCCCGATTCTGCTCAGTCGTTCACGGAACTTTCCGCACTTTCGAGACTCTTCACGCTGCAACTCGCGATGCACTCGACGATATACTGGAGTACAGCTTCCGACTCGGTTTAGTCGTTCCCGAAGCTCAACACATTCTAAGGTAAATCTCGACGATCCACTAGCTCGCGATACACTAAGAAATTCTCTCGATGCGCTTGACGACCAGCTTGGCAGCAGACTACGAGACACTCGATCGCTGACCTCTCACCGACTCAACTGACTCGATCTCCGCGTACCATCAGGGTTTATATAGAGGCCCACCAGCAGCCGAGCGGTAAAGACGCTAAACACTGGTAGTTCGGTCCGAGGTTCGAATCCCGCGAGAGGGCTGGCTGCATGGGCGTTTTCGTAGTTTTCCCCATGTGTAACGTGTATACGAGCCAGTTTCTCTTAGAAAGTCCTCCACGAAGACACCCCTCCCTTTAGGCAGATAGCCCTCGTGTGCTCTGGCATAATTGAATAACCTAACCTAACCTAACCTTATTTATTTATGCTTAAAAGGTATAGAAAAGGTAAAAATTTCGGACTTTTCTATAAGGGATTGTAAAGAGCAAAACGAAAAGACTGTGTACCTGAAGATTCAAAACTTTATTTGTAACTTTATTTATTTAAACTTCGGGTACTTACATTTCTAGCCAAGCCCTGCATGCCCTATATATTTGAGCGAAATCGGTGGTGATGAGTAGGGAATGCCCCTTGTTAGTTTGATAGTAGAATCATTTCGGTGGAGAAATTTTGACTTTTAAGTTCGGAATTAGCTTCACCGTCACCATCGTTAAGTAAAGCATGATCAGGAAAAAAGTATACAAGACTAGTCTAGAAATGTTTTGAGAAAATACAACACTTTTATCACATCAAGTTCGAGATATTGAAAGCTACTGTTTAGAGAAATATGAGGGAGTATCACACCGTATAAATTCCTTCATCGTACCGGGACTCGGTTTTCAGTTTTAGTGGCACGCACATTGTACACTTACTTTCATAATCTATATTGATGAGTGAGAGAGGGTTTTCGAATTGACAGACTCTCATATATAAACAGAACCATCTCTCACTCATTAATATAGATTATGAAAGTCACTGTGTGAGTGCCACTAAAACTTAAAAACGAGTCCCGGTATGACTACGTAATTATACAATGGGGTATCTCTCTATGCTACATTCATGAAGAAGGTTCCTGTTTTTACCTGAACGGCGTGCTTTTGAAGATACAAGCCTTTAGAAATTACGCCCTCTAAAAAATTTCTTGAACAGTCCAGAACATTCGAGAGCATTCCACAACATTCCAGAATATCCAGGGGACATTCTGGAATGTTCGTGAATAGTGTGGAACTTTCGGGAACATTGCAGACGACTCTCGAATGTTGTGGAAAGTTCTGGAACATTGCGGACCATTCGAAGCCTTTTTTGCATGGCCCGGACTACCCATTATAAGGGTTATGCAAGGCAAGATCTGTCGTGGGTTCGAACGTCAGTTTCTTATCAGTGAAGTGCAATGAGTGAATAAAAACAAACAGTGAAGTGTGAGTAATCGAAGTGATACAGTAACTGAACATAAATCGAAAAATATTTAAAATTTTAAAAATCTGAAAGGTTTCAGATTTTAAATTACGTCCAAAGTGGCATTTCTTCTAACATTTTGTGCGTTACCTTTATTTACCAAATATCACGTTCTTCGCACTTAAACCATAAAACTTATTTCAAGAGCAATATCGTAAAATAATTTTAATATGTGCATATATTTATAATTTCCCATACACAGTCTCGCACGCTAGAGATAAAAACGTTTTTTTCTTTCTGTGCAACTTTGTCATTGCTCGCTTTGAAATCCTTGAGTTTGTTAATAAAAAATTCGTTAGAGTTTTACAAAATATAAAATCCATAATAAAACAAATTCAAAATTTCAAATTTGGACTTCCAGATGCCCATATTCGCAGGAGGTTTATATTATTCAAAATTTGATAGCTCTGGGTACCGTTGTTTTATCACAGTTCGAGAAACCTGCATACATTTATGCAAATTCTTCATTATTTAATTCCTTTAAATATAATACAGGGCGATACCATTTGATGGCAACAATTTGAAAAGTGAAACAACGCTTGTAGTGAATCACCGCAAAATGCCAAAACGATATTAATAGTCCTTCTGAGCAAACTGTCCCTTTGGACTAATAAAGTATGTAAAGTGTAAGAGAGAATATACAAATCGATTGACATTATTGTAAACGTTGTCCTATAGGAATTTTTAACTCTTTGCATGTACCAGGAATATCATTACACTGCCTTCGACTAAAAATTGGATCTCCGATAATACTCTTAGAAATCTAAACTCACCAAAACTATGTAATGGACAAGGATGGTCGTCAAACAGCTGTTCGAATAACATCATCGAAGCCGAACTTATGACTGGAAAAGACAAAGGACACAGAGTATTTATCCCAAATACCACTGATATCTTCTAAACCGCCATTCCAATTTAAAAGACTACAATTTTCAATCAAATGACCATAGTTTTACAATTAACAAAGCGCAATGACAAACTTTAAAACATTGCGGCATCAACCTCAAAGACTCAAGAGTCAACTCTTGCTTTTCTACGTATAGTTGAAAACCACTAATGATTTTTCAACTATACGTAGCTTACTCTCGAATATGAAATTCGAAACATTTGTATATATATACACCGGTTTACGAAATGCAAAATGTTATTTGTAAACAAGCATTGCAAATAGTTAAAACATGTTTTCAATAAAAAAATTTTTACCTCTTATATTTTAAAGTATATCTTTTTATTCCAACTGCTACACAATATCATATCAACTTCCTGAGCGAAGTCGGGTGTCTCAGCTAGCATATAAATAAAACCATCCCTCACTCAAAAACAAATAAAGCCATTGAAGTGAAACTTAGAATTTCTGCTTGTCATTTATTATATTTTCAACAAATAAAATCTATTCTTATAAAATTCAATTTCAGAGGTGTAGATAGAAGTGAGCACCTCTGTATCACCATAGGTGATTGAGGTATTGCTGAACTAACTGTTAAAGTGTCTCCCCATTTGGTCACAATACAGATTTATTTCCCAATAGAGTTATTAATCCTTCATCGACGTTGCAATGTTCTGTCATCACAGATCTATGCAAGTACAAGGTGGTCATAAAAAACTTTGGCGATATAAACTTTCTTAGCAGCTTATCCCCCCAACCAATCGAAGTGAAATTTCATACATTGTTTTTTGAAGGTATGGGCTCGAGATTGTGATGATTTAAAACGAGCTATCACGATTTCGGTTACAGTTAAAACATTTCGAAATTTTCCGGTGGTAACAAAAGTTGCGTAAATTGATCAGCGCAATGATACACCATAAATGGCGATGAAACGATTCACGTATGACGAAAATTGCTGGCATAAAATGCTCTAAAAACATAAAACATTGTAGAGGACCAATGATCAAGCAAAGAAGGGGAGAGAAAAAATATTATTTTTTGGAATTACAAGTTTCCAACATGTATAACCGTTCAGGATAGAGCCCTGTACTATAAACCTACCCTTTCGTGGCCACCGCAATCTCTGGACCTCTCTCCGACGGATTTCTGGTTCTAGGGTTATCTTAAATCCAAAGTACACATTTCCGATCCGCGAGATTTGTCACAATTGAAAGATGTCATAAAACGTGCTGTTGTACAGATTCTTCCTACAATGTTACACCCGTCATTGTCGTCAGCGCGATACCGCGTGCAATGCGTTATCGTCTGCGAAGGTGCGTACGTTCAAAAATTGTCATTCTAAAAAAAGTGTCTCTTCCCCCTCTCCTGTCTTGTGTTGTCATAGGGCCTTTACAACGCTTATCTTTGCAAATGTTTTACGCCGATAATTTTCGTCAAACGTGTATCTTTCCAACACCATTTATAGTTTTCAATGCGCTGATCAATTTGCGCAGGACAAGAATGGGTGTTGCCTTTAGAAAATTTCGAAAATGTTTTCACTGTGGTCGTAACCTGATAGGTCTATTGTGTTAAATCATCATAATATCGAACGCGTACTTTCAAATAATATCTGAAACTTCAATTCGATTGGTTGGGCAGATAAGCCGCTAAGGGTTAATATATAGGGAAGGTTTTTTTTTTAATGCCTACTGTGCATATGGCCTTTAAACTTTTACAGTTGTGGATTTTTTTTCAATGAATAAACATTTTTATAACGAAACAACTGATCTTGAATTTCGATATTAGTTTAACATTGCAAAAGAAGCGCATTGATCGAAGACAATAAAACGGTATTTTTTTTTTACTTTTTTATCTCATAATCTATGCACTTATATTGAAACCATTTATATTTAGATTGTTTATTATTTTTTGACTATTTCTCATTTTCGAGTCATGATTTATGATCTTATAACAGTAGAGTTTTTAAATTCTACTCTTAAGTGCTCTCTAAATAGCTTAGAAAAAGCCCTAAATTTCCAAAGTAGAGCCTCTGTTGAAAGAAATCTAGAAAAATAAAATAATACTCAATACATAAGTATGAAAGAAATTACTATGTACTACAGCCGAAACTATAGAAAAATGCCAAACAAAGGAGTAAAAAATAAATGACTTAAAATGCCTTTAATAACTGGCTTTCGGAAGGAAGAAGGGTTTTCTTATATTCGACATGAAAAATTACAATCATCGTGAAAAATTACTTCATTGATTTTTTTTTCTTTATGCAAAGAAGTGCGCTTATTTTGAGCTTAAGATTCTTCAACGTTTACATGAATATTGTAAGCGAACATTGGACACTGAAAAATGCTTATCGTCATATTATTAAGAATGATAAATACGTAATAACGATGCTTAATGCACAATTTGAGGAGATAATATTCAATTAAAGAAAAGAAAAGAAAGTAGAGAAATCATTTCCTACAAGTTCTGCATGAAGTCAACTTTTAGTTTTAAATATAAATTATTGGGTTTAATTGGAGCACATTATTCCAACTTAACTGAATTTAAAAGAAGGAGAGAAACTGACACGTAAGTTTATTAACGTAAGTAAGGTAATAAACGTAAGTTTATTACGTTTTACGTGATACTTCATTTCTTATCATCTATATTACATTAAAGTTTATTAAAAGTTTTTTAACCAATGGGAAGAGATAAGAAATACACATAAAAAACACTGGTTTTGCTTGAACGTTAAGTGTAAATCAGATTTTATTCCCCTGTTAAAAAACATTTTTATGTAGATGCTTAATGATTAGTAGCCAATACTTGGAATCAACAATTTTAATGAACTTCTAAATTGAACTTTTAAGCAACCGTTACATGAAAACTCTTATACACAGATATGTAATGTTTAAGAATGGGGCAGTGCGTACACGTAACATCGCGGAATAGCATTTCAAATTGGTACAGATTCTACTGTAGTATCATGAAAATCAAAAGCTTATAGGTATGGTGAAACACACTAATTAAGACAAAAATCCAATAAGGATGTTTATGCCGAAGCGGGTGCCTGAGCAAAACAAGGCAGCAGGCAAGACAACTGAAGTTCTCGGATCATCCGCGACTGCGATGCAGGTTGTGCATCTTCTGTTCATGCCCAACACTTTTGATTTGGTTTATTTGCTACCTGTCTAAGAGCAGGCGTGCATTCATGAAGGACGTTCTAAGGGAAACTAGCTCGTACACGAGTTGCACATGGGAAAAACCACCAACATGCTTATGTAGCCAACCCATTCGCCACAATTCGAACCCCGGACTGAACGACTAGTGTTCAGCCACTTTGGACTGAGCTGTCAGTGTTCAGGTCAACAGCAGTGTTCAACGGCCACTGGATGGCTACTCAACAGGAAGATAACTTCCAGCTCTTGAGCTTTCATAGTTTATGCCTCATGCAGCGCCAGTCAGAAGTGCTGAATGCTGTTGAGAGATTAAAACGTCTACCAATCATCTTCGAACAACGATCCACGTATGTTTGATTAGATTAAGTTCGAAAACCTTGCAGTTTAAGTCAAACAGTAAATACATATTTGCTAATACAGCTCAAAGATAGCCGTTATATGATGCGATAGATAATTATTGCTCCAACAGAGAAAGCGAAGACCCACAGAAGTGCGAAATGCACAAGAAGAATAGGGTACCAGGGTACCTCCAATGCTTGTTCCATATAGGGTTATTCAGCCCTATATGTAACAAGGCTTAAATTAGGCTTTGCGATTTCGGCCTGTAGACACTTTGTGATTGCAAAACAAGTAACGTATATCTGGCTAGTCGTGTTTCCAATTTTTTTCCAGCAAATGGAAGGATCTAGGAGTAAAAATATCTTTTTTATTCATGTACTTGTCCATGTTGTGGTGGCCCCATAATGTTATAGAGTTTATTTAAATGGCATTCAGTGTGATCACTGGTACATCTGCAAACACCTCTAACAACTAAGTGCTACAGCCATCCTTCTAACCATTTGCAGCCATTCATGCCTTGTTTTAATGTCTTTTTCTAAAACAACGTGCATAGCTATGCAGGTTAAAAGATGACACATTGTGGTTAGAGGAAACTTCCTTTATGTTTGTGATCTTGCGATAGCCACTTAAATTAATACGATTTTAGCATTATTGAGCGTATTTGAAATGCTACGCAGAACATTGAGGAACACGGAACTCTTATTCCTTGCTGCTCTTCAAAACCGTCCAAATGGACCGTCTTAGTGAGGAACAAGGGTTACATGAAACACGCCAAAATTAAAAAAAAAGACTTATTTACAATGAACGTCACCTCAACAAAATTTTACTGGTCCCGTCGGATTTCTTTCCTATCTCAAGAGGGTTTAAATTATAAGATGCTGACCTCTGCAACAACTGCAAAGAATAGACCTTGCAAATCACTTCATTGAAACCTGTGGACTTTTTAATGGTATCAGAAATCATTTTAAAAGCAAAATCGATTTTAACATTAAGTTAATTTTAATAAATCTTAATAAATCGAAAAGAGTTAAAAAACGTAACCGAACATATAAACTCCAATAAACTGTCTGTAGGTTTTAGTGTTTGAGTGTAATTTATGCCTTTTTTTCCCTTGTTTCTCCATTATGTTCAAGCCAGGGATGACCCAGTCACGTCTCAAGGGCAGCTTCCTGACCAGGTTGGCAAAGGTCATGCTTCTTAACTAAATAACTAATTAACTAACCTCCTAATACAACACAGTTATGGATGGCATCTCAGAGCATTTGGTGTTGTTAATAATCCTATATACTCTTAAAATCCATTTTCCATAATTCTGGACTCCCATGAGCCGATAAGAAAAATTAGGTTGGTATATCAGTATTTTTGGCATATGTGTGCATATAGTAAAGCATTACATTGTTATTAGAAGATGTTGGCTTGTACTCTTTGTTACAATATGATAGATTTATTATAAAATGATTGATAGGTGAAAAATTTCAAAAGCAAATTGTTCATTTACTGTTAAGAAGATCAGGCCTAAATTTCCTTCCATTTTAATTATATTTTGTTTTTATATTAACAAAATGAAATCCATTGTGTAGTTTCTTTTTCTACTCATTCGCAGAAATATAAGTATTTTTAGCGTTATATGCATATACATAAATATGTAAGAACGTTAAAAATGTAAATATAAATTATAATTTAAATTAATAATAACTCCTGAATACTTAATTTTAATTTAATGAACATTTAATCTGTCTCGGCTGCCTAGTTGCTGTTTATTATGAAATGAAATATTTTCAATATCTACGCCATCAACTGTTTCTACAATATTATTACACTTGAGTCTGCTTCATTACACACACATAAATATCTATATCTATATCTATATCTATCTATCTATCTATCTATCTATCTATATATATATATATATATATTGTTATATATTGTTATATATATTGTCATGCACATTTGTAGGTACACGCACAAACACACATATACATATAAGATATAATAAAATACGATGGCTGCTCTAAGAAATGATTGGCGACCTCAAAATTAACTATGCTAGATTTTATGTTCTAAGTTCATCTGTTCTCCCAAATTCGAGATCTTTCCACGTTACATAACAACCTAAAATTAACGAATAGCAGCTTTGCTATACTTTTTGCATCTACTCGATATAAATACTGCTTTGAAAAGCAATTACGTCATTCCTTTTCCTAGCTTCTACCCTGCGAATAACTCTGCGCCGTTTATGCTTTCCTTTTCTAAGATGTGTGCGTCGTACTTTTAAACTAGTGTACATAAAAAGTATTGAATTTAACTATGATTGGATAATTGTCTTGTCTACCATAAAGTGATTGGGTGTGAATTATCATAGAATGAAGTTGCGTTTAAAAATGGCCACGTCTGGAACTTACTGGTTCTTGAATCTATCTCTCTAACTATGCAACTAAAATACTACATATATGGATAGATAGGTAGATTTACATATACACATAAATTAATTGTTAAATTAAATTAATTATTTGTTTTTACATTTCTTTAGAGACAGAAATTGAAATTTTGAATTTACATAAAATTTCAAATTTATATTTTAAAGTCGATTAAATTAATTCGGTTATATTATTATGTAACATACTCTTTCAATTATCATTTTTAATAAAACAAATGACAAGAATTTCAAAGCAAGACGATTAATTTAGCTTAGGTCCGCTTTAATTTATTTCACACGCTTTTAGATTTGCAAGGAAAAACTCTGACACCTTTTTGCTAAAATTATTGAATCAAATTTTAAAATATGCTTTTCTCTCAACCTTTTCTTTAACATTTCACACACGACTGTTTAATAATTATTTGATTTTTCTCATTGCATTTAAGAGATGTAGCATGACATCTCCCAAATTCTGATATATTCATGATATAAATTTTCCAACATTTCCGAAATGGCAAAAGAAATTTACACGGGAAAACCAATTTACTTTTTTGATTATTCGCGAAATCTTTTGAATTCTGTTAAGATTTTATTTATTAAAGGAATTGCCATATTCCGTTTCCATTGATGTATAATATTTGTAAAACATATGAAAAAACAATGCGCGTTATTGTACTTATTCTTTGTTTCAAAAGAATAAAACATGAAGAAATATTTAATGTAGGCAAATACTGAAATCTCAATCTACTTTAATAATAATATTCTTTATTCACATCTCTTAATAACCTAAAATTTGCGAATCTAGAAAATTTTAGAATAAGAAATTGATCAAATTTGTCAGATATTTTCCTTCCCGGAACAAGCTTAAAAGTGCTTAACTATCTGAGCATCAAATTACGGATGGATTGTAAGAATAATAAGATTACTCCAATACGCGATAAAACGCATTTCATATCTAAGGAAATATTTATTGCTAATGATATAAAGCCGATATTTTTACAGCTTAACATTACGTCGAACAGCAGAAAAAGGAAAATAATGTTAATAAGTACAAATAACTGTGTTTTCGATAGAGAAAAATGAAACCAGAATAATAATTTTTAAATGCAATTTTTCAAGAAACTACAAAGTATCATATTTCAAATTTTAAACTAATCATGAAATACAAAGCATTAAAATGTAAACGTGACTTTTTGCTTATTTTATATTTTACGTGGTAGCGTTTTATCGCATTTATTTTTTAAAGTCATATCACAAGAAACTCGCTTTTCTTTCTCATAAGTTGAGAAAATTAGTGCATTCAAATTTGATAAAGCGCGCATTAATATATTGGAATTTTTTTCCCAAATTAATTACATGAATAAATCTTTAAAAGCATTCATATTCGAATCTTATTTTTGAACTGAAAATGCGATATGTTCTTCCTCATAAAAGAAATGAATTTCTTTTCATGTTTTATTTTTTCCTCTCTCTGAATTCTGTAATTTTACTTCTTTAGTTAGCTGTTTTCTATTTTTATCGTCCGCTAATGAAGTTAGTATCATTTAAAAATATTTTTCTCGCATTTAATTTATTATCTTTCCTAATTATTTTTCCTGTTGGAAAAAAATTCTTCGCTTAAATGTATTTATTTTTTAATTCTGCTCTGTACTATTGTATTTGTTTCATATTTTTATGTATACAAATTTTGATAAATTTGCGTAATAACACATATTAATGCACACATTTTATGATTATTAAAATATGAACTTTTGACGTTTAGGAATGTAATATTAATCAACTAGTACTTCACTGTATTTTTGAAAATTGTCAGTGAACAAATAAATTAATAAAATAATTTCAAAAACTCAAAAAGGCTCTTTTGAAGTTCAATGAGGTTTAACACTGGAAATTACAAATAGACCCAGGCTGGAAAGGGAAGCATTTTATAAGACGCTATAAAATGAATTCTGTCACTTCGGCGTCTTTAGCTGAAGTGAGAGAGGTTAAGTGCTGAGCTGATGAAGGGGCTAGGATCAGGAGTGAAGCTGATTGGTTGGTGGTACAAGTCATGTGGTCATAAATGTGATAGTCATCTGGTCATGATTCTGGTTCAGAGTAACAGACTAGTTGGATATTTAAGTAAATTTGTAAACACTTCCGGCAATGTTAGGGGAAGGGGCGAGAACACAACTACAACTGTACAAAAACTAAACAAAGTAAGTAACAAACTAAACAAAGCAAGTAAGGCAGCAACAGTTGCACTGCAGTGTGTATTATTCAACTAAAAAACGTAAAAGTGTTTCTTTTATTCCGATGAGCTAAATAAGATATTTGTGCTGCAAGTTCTTCCGAAGAGCCATCAAACAGGTGTACGACGTTGACTGCCGTACCAAAGGGTCCGAGTTCGAATCCCGGAGAAGGCGTGGATATTTGTAAATGTATAGTGTCCGTGCGGCATGGGGTAACTCTAAATATGCGGCGAATCGAAAGTCCTCTCGAAAAGTTGGTGGTAGGGGAAAAGGTGTGGAAGACCCTCGGCCGGTCCCCCAGGGATGCTCTGCATCAAAATTGGGGAACAAAATCCATCAAAATTGGCAGAACTGAGCAAAGTTGCACTGTCACCTCTATGGCTGAAGGCTGTTGCCAACGACAGGTGTCATCCTGCACTCCTTGCCACGAGGAATTTCTTGGGATTGGGCTGACTGTAGCTCAGACAAGTGAGCATGCGTCAGCAGCAACAAAAAGTTCTTCCGAAAACAACATTAATGTAGAATACAAGATCCACAATTCTCTGCAAGAAATACCATTATTCGGGTGAGATATTTTTCAAACTTTGTAGAAATAAACAAAGCCAGTTGAGTGATTTGTATGACTAAAAGGTACAAAAGACTTACGGCTGATTAAATATGCATATATACATATTTAATCATTAGATTGTCTTAAGGCTCGTTAGTCTACATTTAATAAAATTTTTCCTTTAGCTTTAAGTAGAAACTTTTCTAATTTATAGTTACCTTCACAATTTTTAAGCGTTAGTAATCAGCTATTATGGCAATATTCCAACTTTCCTTAGGACATTTTATTATTTTTTTAATGCCTTAGGGAATTATTTTCTATCTCATTAATTTCAGAACTTAATTCATCAAGGCATTCCCAGATTATAGCGAAATTAGAGAATAGATTATGACTTAAAACGCCCTTTCAAAAACTTGCTTTTTTCATAATTTGGTATCTCATTTCCTAGTGTGGCTTTAATTAAGGTTTTGATATTTTTCCTGGAGACCTTATAGTATACTTTCAACATTATCTTGACTTATAATTTCTCAGCTTGATTAAAAAATTTAATATATAACTTTTATTTCAAAAACTGGCAACTGTTTTCGCAGTGATTTAGCTCTCAGTTTAATTTCCGATGCCTTTACGTTTAAGATTATTCTCTCATTTCATTTTGCGATAGATAAGGAAGTAAATTATTGATTTACTTAAAACTTATTTTGCTCCCATTAGAGTTGCTACAAATTATTTCAGTAAAAAAAAATTAATAAGAAGTAGAGGTAAATGAGTTTTTCAACAATTATGCTTTTCCTACCATCAATTTTCTTCAAAAGTCCTGTCTCCAAAACTTGCTAGATAAATTGCTGTGAGTCTTAAATGATGTAAAAAAATTTCTGAATATAAATGGTATATTTTTACATTTGCTTCTTCTTAACATTCTAAAGCATATAAAGGATTCTACACCACCAGAATTTGACGATTGTGCATAGTAGCCCTTTAAAAGGAATCACAGTTTCCCTTTAAAAGGGGGGTATATAAAGTATTTTTCCTTCCTATCTGCATGCCTTCGTGGTGCAACGGAAGCATAATTGGCACGTATCGAGAGTTTCAGGTTCGAAGTTCCGTCGAGGGCATTGCTCATGTCTCATGTTTCCTACTACAAAAAATCCTAATGACTCTACAAGCTGTTATGACAAAATCATTCATACATTGAATTCTCTGCGAGACCGCCAAACGATTTTCATATGTAAGGTCTACTGTGAACTCTGTCGTGAAAGAAATGCTGTGTTCAATACCGTTGTTCATTTGCGTTCGCAGGAAAAGCAGGTCATTTTCGTAGGTGATCATCTTAGGAGGTGGCGCCTTAGGCGTTCATTATTTGGAGGTTTCCTATACAGATGGTTATTGTTTGGTTTATTATTTATGCCTTTCATCATATGTGTTGCAGTGTCGTATGTAATAGCATTAAATGAACGAATTTCATTACCTGCCTTTAGAGTTATTAGACGTTTTGACGCTAGGAAACGAAAAATCTGCGCAATGCTTTCTCCAAGATCTGAGCTCCGGACATCTGAAAAGTTTGCCGAACGTGCTTTCCAGTTACGTGCTGAAAGGTAAGCTGTAAAGTGGACAAAATTCCTTACATTCTCCCACACTTCAAGGGCAAATGGGGAGAAGGCAGCGCAATTGCAAAGTCCAGGTGGTTATGAATTATCGTAAACCACGTTTTTATGTTTGGGAGCCTTCTTAGAGTACTTAGGATTTTACCAAGCCAGGAGATCGAAGAAATTTGAAATTAACCTTCAGTGGAATTCGAATACCGAACGTTCCGAATTATGTTACTGAATTCGAAATCGTCCTGCGTTTTCGATGTGTTTCGAGTTATGCAACGAGTGCACAAATATTACATTCTCAAAACAAATTCAAGAAAACAAATATTAGATTCTGCCCATTTAAAGAGCAGCGGAGGAGAAGGGGACAGAATCACCAAACCTAGATCATGATGAATTATCACCAATTGCCTTTTTTAGTCCGGATGCTACTGTAGAGTCCATAGATTTTTCTCGAAAGCAAGAAACCAAAGAAATCCCCAAATACTTTAACCGGGATTAGAACTCCGGACCTTCTAATTGTTAGCCCGACGTCCTAATTAATTACACAGCAAAAGGTCGTGATAAGGAAGAACAAAAACCTTTACATCTTATTTATTAAGTTATTTTCCAAATTTAATGGCTGAGATCAGAAACGGTATGAATCGCAGTTTTGAAATTTTGTAAATATTTATTCCGCTGATTCAATATTTTTCTGTAATTATAGTTTCGCTTCTGTATGTTTTTCAAGGATTTCCGAGAGAGAAACTCGTGCATTTCTTTAGACTTTACGTTTTTATATTTATTTGTGTGAAAATCAAGAAAATTGACAACCCATTCTATTTCATGCCTGACTGGTCTAAATACATATAAAAAACTGTAATGTATATTTCCTTTTACTAGTTTCAGTTTTTATTACAAAATGAAGTTCTAATTAGTTTTTAAAACTTGCACAATTCTTGTACACGTTTAACATCGTAATATAAATTCATTTGATCTAAATAGGAGTTTCTTCAACCATTTGGTCTAAATGGAAGTTCTTCTTCTTAAGCAAATTATAATTATTATACAATTTGTTCTTGAAAAAGACAATTCATCCTGCTTTGTTCCCTAAATGTTAAGAACCTTTTGATTTGAAATCAGTGGCAAATGAAAGTAAAATATTATTAGTGGTTAAAAAGTATTTAGCACAATTGTCTTGATAAAGAAATTTTACTAAATTATTTTTTCTAAAAATGAACATTCCAGCTAGAAATACCGTAAGTCAAGTTTTACTGAAATCCCAGACATTCATTGTTACATAATTTCAGTTGCTCAATAAGTTATGAAATATGATTATATCTACATGAATTATAACACGATGCCTTGTAAGCAGATCTAATTCTTGCCGTTAATTCATGCACTTTGGCCCCCAAAAGTGTTCGTACATTTTAAGAATTTGTAGAAAAAGCGCTGTAGCCCAGAGCTTAATTCGAAAATATTAATATTTTTTTCATATCATCTCCACGCAATTTAGAACAAAAGTAAACTTGTTTTTAATGCTAACTTATTTTCTTTTTCTAAAACGGTAAAATGTAAGGAGCATGCATAAAATACAAAAAGGATCATACGCCGAAACATTTTCATAAAACTTCATAAATAAAATTACCATCTGCCACTTTTTTTTTCTAGTTTTGTATTTTGATGGCGTTTACAAATTCGCTGGGCTTTATTCCTTGCTTGTTTACTTCGTTATATTTAATTTAATATTTAAAAATAGGTCGTAGTCATAAGGAAACAAAACATATCATTCGAAAATTGATCATTTTTTATCTAGATCAGGATGGGTGGGGAATTGTTCTCGTGATATCGCTAAATCAGTAAATTTATCCGAACTGTGGTGCAGTATGCGATAAAACGCCTTAAAAAGAAATTTGTATTGAAAATAAAGTAAGAAGATGTCGTCTGAAAAATTTAACTCAGCGTGATAGATTTATAATTAGAAAATTTGTACAAAATCCATGTTTGAGAGTTGTAAAGATTTTTTACAGAATTTACTGAATTTTCTACTTCAATATCTCCTGAAACTATTCGACAAATACGCAGATCAGCTGGATTCCATGGACACTCTGATCGAAGAAAATGTTTTGCAAGTGCAAAAATAGAAAACTTATTCTTTCCTTCGCAAAATCGATGGTAAATAAGCCTGAAGCGTATTAGGACCATGTCTTATTTGCAGATGAAACAAATTCAACAATTTTAGTTCCGATGGGCATGTAACTGTGTTCAAGAAAAAAAATGAGGAACTTAATTAATCCCAAGAACTTATATGTAACAACAAGGCATGGCGGGCGAGGTGTCCTTGTGTCCTTGGGGGTTGACTCATCAGAATTCCTGGGAAGTACTGGCTAGGATCTGTACTTAGACAGTCTCAACCACGGGGGTAAAATATCAGGTACTATTGTACCTTATTCTTCACAGGACTAGAACCCGGGTATTGTACCCAGGTTGGGATCAGGCTCGGCAGGGACCGTACTGGTACTGTCTTGTCCGCTCCCTCGGCTTTGGTGGAGCTATATAAAAACAGACAATGGGGAGGGCGAGGGACATATGCCTGTTAACCTAAGGTATGCATCAGGCGTCCCCGTCTTCCGTAAAGTGTCCCTATAAAAGTGTGTAGGGGAGCATGTCACCATCAGGATTAGATAATTTAGTATTTATGGTGGCATAAGGCTTTTTATTTTAAGTATTTTAAACGATAATTTAAAATTATTCGCCCAAGATTTGGATATTGAAAACAACTTTATTTTTTATCAGGATAATGATCTTAGGCACACATCCTCAACGTTCGCCTTTGGTGTGTTTATACCTGTACACAAGTTCTGAACACACCACCTCAGACATTAGATTAAAACCCGATAGAACGCGTTTGGAAAGAATTAGAGGTTAGAGTGAGAAGACAAAACATAAAAACGAAAAACAAATTAAAAACAGGAATGATGGAAGAACGGAGGAACACTGATACAGATGTTACAAAATAAATAAATAAATAAAATAAAATAAAAATCTGAAACCTTTCAGATTGTACATTACGCCCAAAGGAGCGTCTCCTTTTTAACGTCTCGTGTGTTACTTTCATTTATTTAATATCATGTTCTTCCTACTTAAACCATAAAATTAAATTCAATAGCAATATCGCAAAATAATTTTAAATTGAGCATATCTTTAGACTTTACGATACACAGTCTCAAGCGCTGGAGATAAAAATGCTTTCTTTGTACAATGTTGCCATTGCTCGCTTTGAAATCCTTCCGTTTGTTAATCAAAAATTCGTTCAAGTTCGTTAATCGTTCAAGTTTTACAAAATATGAAATCGATAATAATCCATATTCCAAATTTGGGCTTCCAAGTGCCCATATTCGAATGGAGGTCTACGTTATTCAAAATTTGATATCTCCAGATACGGTTGTTTTATCATAATGCGAGGAACATACATACATTTGTGCACATTCTTCATAATTTAATTTCTTTAACTATAACCCACCTTAGAAGGATTCGCATGGAAAGGTCATTGACTTTCCCCTGTGGGTTCTTCGCATCAGCGAAGTTGACGTTCGCACTAAGATTAATCAAGGTTCAAGGAAACATCGGCCTTTTATTTTCTAGTCAAAATTTACTTGTGATAACTGCCCCTATCTAAATTATTCTGGTCCTTTATTTGGCACAAAATTAGACCTTTAGTGTTTACCTTTTTTCTCAATGTGAAGGCCCTTATTCCTAAGACTTTATTTGGCTTTTCAAAATTTTTACAAGATTAGAAAATCCCCTCTTTTGACGATAATTTTAATTTCTTGATGATGTGGAGGTACAGGCGTTATTCTGCCTAAGTACTCCGTAATATGAACTTCCTTGATCCTGAATCTTTAAATCTAATACAGGGCTTTAATTTTTGGTGGCAACAGTTTGAAATCAATGCAAAATATCAAAACGAAGTTAACAGCCTTTCTGGGCTAAAGCACGTTGGACTAAAAAAATGGTGAACTTTATGCCCAGACGTTTTGAAAGCTGTCATAACTGCTGCAAGATATCATACAAAATGCTAACTAAAAGAAATACTACAATATTACTAACATGTGCAGATTTTTTTAAAGTGTACGAACAGTTTGTGTGGTAAATTTTCTGTTACTTTTTTATCATTGATTTAAAAAAAAAGAAAAAAACTGCTACTATGTTCATAAAATAACTAATGTAATTTTGCTTAGAGAAACTTATAGATAACATTAAGAAGTTTTCATTCTCATACATTAATTTTTATTAACGTATAAAGCAAAACGACTTCAAAATCAGAATAGCCCCGGTCAAAGCGGGACGTATGAAAGCCTATATATAAACATCTAGACCATCTAATATGGGAAATGTTATAAATGAGAGAATTACTTAAGGACTGTGAGAACCATGAAACCCTACATATTTCCATTTTTATGAACTTGCAAATTTTACAAGATACATTTGGAACAGAAAAAGTAAAAAAGTCGAAAATACAAAAACAGTGAAAACTATAGTTAATCTTTTTCATTTAAAGCTTCAAACAGAACTTGTCAAGGGAAAAGTGTTCTGAAGCTTTAAACAAAGTCAGTTAATTGAACAACAAAAATCGAGTTTCATTCCGATCAACTCACTGAGACCTCACGATCCTTAGTATATTATCTAAAAGTTTTAGAGGCTTCGCTCTGGAAATAATTCAGTTTATTTTTACTTCCTTGTACGAAGCACTGTAACCGCGAAGAAATGCAAGTAAACTGTTTCAACGGAAACATCCATTTTGACTGTTTCCGAAACCATATGGACGATTTTTTGTGCGACATCTGTACGTACGGACAGAATAAAGGACACTTTTTTTCTAAAGCGGATTATAAAATGGATTGTATGTATGTATCTCGCGTAGCTAGAAAACAATACCGTAGAAAATTGAAATTTTGTATATGGCACCGTTAAAACATTTAAGCGTGAACCTCCGCAGTCGCTGGTTGTAGTCTTACACTTTCAGTTACGGAAGTGTTTTAAATGAAGAATATATTCATGTTTTGAGAATGTCAAATACTTTTTTAAAAATTAATTTTTGACAAATAACAAAACCCAACATTTAATGCAATCTCTCGTTTTATGTATTTATATTTGGGAAAATTGTATACTCTTTATGAAAAAATAAAATTGTAAGCAGTTTGGCCCCATACGACAAAAAAATGACCTACATATTTAATTTCAAATTTTGTAACTTTTAATGTCATTTTCAACTTGCTTTAAGGGATCGATTAATTAAATAAAAATATTTCGAGGAAATAAGTTTAAACGAATATAAATGTATAACTCGAAAGGTCATACAAGGAAGTTATATATGTCCACATCAGATTTTTTCATATTTATATGTGGAAACAATTATAATGACCATAAGAACTTTGCTGGTGGCAATGTTGAGACTTCAAACTTAAAGAAGTAGAAACGCGTGCAAAAGTAAATTATCCTACTCTTAATCAAGGACATGGTAAATACTCTAAGCTTTATTCTAAGATATTGAGCAACATAAATCTTTTCAGTACCTTGCAATTTAAAACTCGAATGCTACGCATGCATTTTAAAATTTTTACAGGAAATAACAAAACATTCCAGAAAGCATTTAAAATCCAGATACAAAACTAAAAGTTTTCCCCATATACCCTTTTCCCAGTTTTGAACACTGCTGGAGATCCGTTTCAGTAAGCACCTGATAAGGATGTGAAAGCTATTACTTTTTTTAGCATCCTGATAAGAGTGAGCCGTGGAGGAGCTGTTAATTGAGAGCTAAACGTCCAGGAATGGCTCCGCAAGTCCACCCAGATCAATAATTCGCGACGCTGAGCTCTTTTCCGAGGTCGGCTGGAAGCGGCTTATTCAGCGATCGGTCCACTGCGCCTTATTCATACCACCACGGCCTCGCGAGACATTAGATATCCCCCTCCAATCGAATTTTGTCCTTCTCTTGTGCATGACATTTCCAGAGGCAGTCACAGTGATCACATAAAAGTTCTGCGGTCCCCACCAGAGAAAGCGGAAGTTGATAGTACCCGAATGGTAGTAGTTTCCGTTCATCCATCCACAATTATCTGGGAGTTGGCAAGTGAATTTATTAGGATCTTCTCTTCTTTAGCGGATGTTATTCTGTTTCTGACCTGATAAGGAAATTATTGGTTCCAGATCACTGAAGAGGAAGAATTCTCCCCTTTTCCATGATCCACTCTTTAGGTTTATAGCCAGAAATCTCGTTTCTAGCATATAGTCCACTTCTTTTATCTGTTTTATGATATTATGCATATTTAAGAAAAGTATTTTGTCATTTTGCGATCATTTACATGCAACTGTTTTTTCGTTATTACGCTGCTCTTAGGCCAGCAATGAATTCTCGTTACCTGACCATAACATTATATTAAATTTTACGTCATTTAAAAATCTTTATTTGGTTCATTTATAAGGTATTTTTCCCGCCTTCTTAGCATTGCTTTCGTAGCGTAATGGTCAGCGCACTCAGCGCGTATTCGAGAGGTTCGAGTTCCGGCGAGGGCATTGCTCACATATTCATCTCTCGTGTTTCAAAAAGTACCTAATGTCTTCAAAATTTTCTTAATGATTTAGAAAATTCCTTCAATGTGTGTTTTTCTTTTAAAACAAATATTCAATTGAAGTTTTCTAATGTAAAATGTCAAATATTTGAAACTTATAGTAAATATATAGCAAAAGAGTTTTCTTTTTTCATATATTAAGTTGCTGTTGTTTCTAATCTTCATGAACTGAAAGAACTTCCAAATAGGTTCATGAATTCATCATGACCAAAGGATAGCGGGCGTTGACAATGACCTTGTGTATCTTACAGGTATAGTTCGACCGTCTTATCCGCGACCATGAGCGCAAAAACGCATGCGCCATTCGGATCGAATTCTTCTAAAAATAGATTAGAAGGATAGGGACTTTCTTTCCTTTCAGCATATCTCTTTCCGGAGAAGAGAAGACTTTCACGTGACCTTTCACGTCGCAACACTCCTTTTCGACAAGTCTATGTGTTTTGGCAGAATGCCAACCAGGGTTGCCTTTGAGACGGTTGAACTATAATAGAAGGTTTCTGCCGAAATCCGTCTCAATTTTTAAGGAGATCGCCTCGGGGAACGCATCGGAGATTCTCCTACCCATCTTTTCCTAAAACCCACCTTGCGGGCGTACTTCAAGCTTGATAGCATTTTAAGTGCCCCTTGCTGCAAAGATTCTATACATTTACAAATACACACTCTTTATCTGGGTACTCTTATCATAGGACATATTTCGTCTCCTTACGTGGGCCCACGAGGGGTTGGTGTGCTTTGCCATAATAAACTAAACCTCAACTTGTAGAGACATTAGGTTATTTTTGGAAGCATCAGACATGAAAAATGGGCAACGCCTTCGCCGGGAATCGAACCACGGACCTCTCGGTCACGCGTCGAGCATGCAGACCACTACACCACGAAGGCATGCGAAGACGGCGGGAGAAATACCTTATATACTCCCCCTTTTAAAGGGCAACTGGGATTTTGGGGACCCAATCGCCAAATAGCGGTGGTGGAGAATCATCATTCACCACCTTTTTAGTTCGGGCGCCAGTGTGGAGACATTAGGTTATTTTTGGAAGCATCAGACATGAAAAATGAGCAACGCCTTCGCCGGAAATCGAACTACGGACCTCTCGGTTACGCGTCGAGCATGCAGACCACTGCACCACGAAGGCATGTGAAGAAGGAGGGAGAAATACCTTATAAACTTGCTGTTGATCAAAACTGGGATAGCTATGAGCAAAACGTAGAATAACCACCTAAAATGTGCCATTGCCATACCAATGTCTGATGCTCGCTTTCTCTTGACCTCAAGGACTTCGTGGGCTTCGAGACTGAGAAAGATCGCAGACGACAAGGTTACTAAAGTGAACACCTAGACGACTGTTTTCTTATTTATATATTTATTCATAATAATAAAATTATGTTTATTGAATGTTTAATTAAATAATATTTTGCTATAATTAAAGAAATCAGATAGAAGTTTTTTCTTTGCTAATAAATAAGACAGGTATCCTCGAATCTTCCGCTCTTTGACAATCCTTAGATTATTCCAATGATTAAACCAATCTTTTGGGGAAATGTAAAGTAACTGCAGTTTACAACTAGCATGGAACAGTGTACACGTGAGAAATTTAATAAAATAATTAATCAAAGAGATGGTTTAGATTATATTTTGTTTAAAATTTCCAACATACAAAAAGCCTTCGGAAACTTGTCCTTATGCGATATTTATATTATATTGAAACGTTCTTTCCTTTAATAATTTAATGCACTCGTTATTGTTTCTTTAATAACCGATTAAAAAGGGTGTGTCATATTCTTCAGAAATTATCTTAAAATGAAAAAACTCTAAATGATCTCAGTGTATGAGGATATGCATTCAAGGCTTTTTATCACCCATTTCACTTATTAATTACAATTTTAAAAATTGAAACTAAGTGTACTATCACAGTTTAATCAAGCAAAAACGTACCATGAAATGAGGGAAAAAAACTAATGAATAAGTTAAGTATTTGACAATTTACTTTCAACTAATTACGCTCTTAAATTATAATTTTAATTAAATTAAAAGGTTTGAAATATTACAAGATGATTTTTTTTAATAAAAATTCCATTATAATAGAAAACAGAGGAGCAAATAAACTAGTTTGTCGTCTGATAACTACAAATCACAGCAATGTATCTTAAGAAGTTGTATTTATTTTCTTGTTTTGCTAATGATTGGAAACGAACACACTTTATTTTCATTTCTAATTATACAAACATTGGCAGAAAGAATGTTTAAAAAAATTCTTGCATTCATTATTTCCCAAGACAGTGATCTTAGACATATACTTCTAGTCGTAAAGCTTTTATATTTTGCATTTATAAGTGAAAAAAATATGTAACTTAATTCTATAAAAATATTTTAATGTTTTTAATTAGTACATGATGAACAAAATGCATTTTTATTTAAATAAACGAGATTAAAAAGTTAAAAAAAAATACTGTTTTAAAGCTTCCGAACATAAAATAGAGAATTTATGAAAGTATTTTAACTAGAAACGTATTTTATCGAATTCGAGTTTGAATCTTAACCTTAAAAAACTTGTCAAATGAACCAATTATTTCAAATCTGTATTTTGTAAACTTACAACAATAAAAAAATAGAAAATTCTTTAATTTAAATTAACAGTTTCTTTAAAGGAAGATTTGAAATCTAAATTAATCAAAAATAAATTTAATAAAACGATTCTCAAAAACAAGATTTTTTAAATTAAGAATTATAAAGTTTATTAAACCAATAATTAAAAAGAAATTTGAAAGAATTCGGATTTTAACGGTCCCTCAAAAAGCCTCCTTACAACTTTAATATGGTTTGTAAGGTATTTATATTAACCAATTATTTTATGATAAGAATCTTTACTGTTATTTCTCCCTTTCTTTTTTCCTGCCAGAATGCAAATTTTAGCTCACGTGTCTTTAAGCGAGGGTTCGAGATTGTTTTAGTCAGAGCGTGTTCCTTTTGTTGAAGGCCACTTACTAGTTTATATTCTAAGATAGCATTACTGTATACGGCGTTGTTGTATTCTTGCAGATTGTGCTGTCACCTTGGTGTAGGTTAGAACCAACTTAAATATCTCTGCGTAGCCTTTTGCTAACCAATAGTTTTAATTTAAAACTGTACTTTTTGATTTCCCGTCATAGTTGCTAGCTGATTTGTAAGCAACCGGAGTGCCTTCTATTCTAGACATATCGCTAAATCGTTTAGCTCTATATTCGAATCATGACTTACAGTATGTTAACAAAACGGGTGAGACTTCACTGATTTATCGTTAGAAATTGTCAATACAGATGACCCAGGTGGAGTAGCGAAATATTTTGTAGGTTACTAGATGAATGCATGTGTAGACTGACACGAGAATGTTATATATATTTTGCATTTATAAGTGAAAAAATATATAACTTAATTCTATAAAAATATTTTAACGTTTTTTAATTAGTACATGATGAATAAAATGCATTTTTATTTAAATAAACGAGATTAAAAAGTTAAAAAAGTACTGTTTTTAAGAACTGTATCAATTACTTTTAAATAGCATGGTTTGTCAGTAAATAACAGGCAGATTCAATTTGAAAGATCAATGTGATGAATACAGCTAACAGCTCTTTTGGGCTAACAAAACTATTAACGCTATCTTCTCAATATATTTTTTCAAAAAATATTTAAGTAACAATTCAGACCTTTTGCAATATCTAATGAAGTAAATACACAGGAGAATATTTTACTAGATTGCTAAAACAGAACTATGTCCTTTTAAAACAGCAAAAGAAATGTCGAAATTTCGTCGTAGAGAATTTGATTACCGATGCGACGGAGAAGTTTATCTGTGCCGTCGGAACGACAGTTCTATCGTAACTATTGCATCAAATTTTATCACTCACGAACCATTAGCAAGAGCAAAAAGATATGTCCGAGATCAGAAAGAGAAACTTGTTGTTCCCCAGACTTGCATTATAAAATTATATAATGAAACAATGTGTGGAGTAGACCTGTTGGACCGACTTCTTGGAAGTTATCTACCAATACCAAAATTTTGCAGAAAAAAATGGTACTGGAACTTATTCCTGAGCACTGAATATGGTTGCGGGTGCTGGGTGGATCTTACCTACTGATTTATACAAAAACATTACATTAGAAATGACTCATCTGAAGAAAAATTACATTGAATTTACTTGGAGAGAAAAATAAAATTCACGTTTTACCTGCACCCCATGCCTATCACTCGACGTCTGCAAGAAAACCAGATGCAAATTACATAGTTGCATCATCCCAAGGGCATTGTGTAGTGTGCCAAAAACCTCTACAAATATGTGTTTTTAATGCAAAAAAAAGCCTTCATGTACACTGCGCCAAAAAAAAAATGGGGCAGTTCTATATCTTCCGTTCTACATGGAACGATTGACAAAATTCAAACTGAGTTTTCTATGTCTCGAAAGCCCGACTTTAGGATTATTAGAGTTATACATAGCATTGTTCTAATATAGGTATTTTGATACAAAATCGAACTTTTTCTGAAATGACATGCCATTTTTTTCCATATTTCGATTCTACGACTCAAATTATGCCAGAGTGCCAAGTTTTGTAAAAATCGCAATAGCAGTTTTTAAAAATTTAACTCGCAAAAATTTAGCTCCTCAGTATTGATTCAATCTGGTAAATATTTGTTAATATCTCTTTTTTTTTATTAAACGTATTTGATACTTCCTTTCACATTTCGAAATTTAGGTTCATCCCAAATAAAAATCGCCCATTTTTTATGATTTATTTTTTAAATTTGTATTTTTAAATAATTTTTTATAAATTTTTCGAAAGCATTTGGAATTATAACGTATAAAACTTTTAACATCCTCTTAAAGTAGATATATTTCTAGGCACACCTACAAAAAATTAGAGTTTTTTATTTAAAAAGTTCTAAGATATACATAGAATTTCTGAAATTTGGCATATTTGTTATAAAGAGATAATAAGTCCAAATGTGGTTTACGCATTTAGTTAAAATTATTTGAAAGTGTGAACGTCGACTTTTGTTCCGCTCGTCTTAAATGAAAGAAAGGAAAGGAAAATAGGTTGCCATAAATTAAGAAGTTTGCGGAATGAATTATTCGTGCGGCAAACTGAAAGAAATTCGCCAAGGTAAATTTTTGAATTTCTTCCTACATTTCCCACCAAATTTTACAAAAGTTAATATTTAGGCATACTTTGTGTCGCAGAAACGAAATGTGTAAAAAAATTGTCATGTCATTTCAGAAAAAATCCGATTTTGTATCAAAATGTGTATGTTAGAACAACGCTGTATATAAATCTAATATTTATCCTAAATTGGGCTTTCGAGACATGAAAAACGCTATTTGAATTTCGTCAATCCGCCCAGTAGAACGGAAGATATAAAACTGTCCCCTCCCTTTTTTTTTTTTTTTTTTTTTTTTTTGCGAGTGTACATCTTTTTGCGGTTGGCTGTACCAAACATATCCGGCTACACAGTCCGGTGAGCTCAGAATTTTTATTCTTATATGTTGGTAAATTTTGCGAATTTTGCTTGAAAAGCGATTAAATTATATTATTCGTACATTTCGTTTAAGGTTTTGATGCGTGTAGTTAACCTGCATGAAATAATTTTAGAATTATCAGCAATTTAAAAGTTTAAATCTATCGACTGTTTGTTTAATGTTGAAGCTTTTAGTGGTATGGTGAACTAAGTCAATTGGTACACCAACTTCAGGGTCTTTTGCCCAGTAGGACCAGAAGTTAACGTTAAAAGCTTGTGCACCGAATATTATGTCTTTCTGCCCGTTGAGCGAATTGCCTATTTCCGCGCAGAAACTCTAAATTTAATTGCAAAAATTCTTTTCTTTAATGGTTTTTAACTGTATTTTGTGTTTTATGTTTGCCTGCACTTTAAAATTTTAATAGAGGTATTTTGAGTTTGTATGAATTTTTTTCTTGCCGCCAATTAACCAGCAAATTGAGAGAATAAGAAATATATCGCTAATGAAATTCAAGGAAATAAGCTTAAATGAAGTGCAGGAAAGATTGTGTACCATTTAAAAAGCCATATAAGGAAGTCATTCGGTGTCCACATCAGATATTTTCTTTTTACCTATACAGTTAAATATCTATGCTTGTTAGCCAAAAGTTATTAAATTGGAGAAAACGTTGAAATAACAGAAAGAAAATACAAACTTTATTATTCAATGTAAAAATATACTCCGTTGAAGCACTATTTGGGTTCAAAATATGGTGACTCTAAGTGTCAATGTTTCCACAGAATGCCGGGAATATTCATGCATAAATGCATATATATGTTTCGTTATTCAAAAACAGAGATTCAGATGATAGAGATTAGTGAAATCATACAATTCCCGTTGTAACAACCCAATATTACAGGCCAAAACCCTATTAGCTAAGTTAATAAAACTACCTTTTTGCTAATAATATTTCACGTATAAAAAACCCATCTTAAGCAAAAATTTTTAATTGCAGCGCTGACACCAAAAAATTACGTTAAAGAAATTCGCCTTATCTATAATTACTTTTTCCGTATTAAAAATTGATGTGAAATTACACTGTTCTTTACATAGAATACTTTTCTGAAGGATTATTGACTAATTTAGCAAGTCTCTCATATTCTAAATTAGATCGTAAACTTGAAAGTCAATTTCCATTAAATTAAACTTAAGTTTCAAAAAATAGTCTTTCAGGATATCCGAGATATTCCAAGATCCAATTATCCCGAGCTAATATGTGAAACAATTGTTTTTCTATATATTAGCTTTTCCCAAAATAGTAAGTGATAAGCTTTTGGGTTTAATCTGCGTTGATTAGAATCGTTAAAATTAAGATAACATTAAATAAAAGAAAGCGATAAAGCCGAGCTAAAAAGGTTTTTAAATACACACTGTAAGCATCGGATAATTGAAACGCTTCTTTTAAAAAATAACGGGAGCTTAAAAATAGGGAAAAAAGTAATATTCGATATAATGAATGAGTCAATTAACTGTAAGATTCAAAATTACTTCCTTATTAAATTATCGAAAAGTAGCAGAAAAAGGAGATTGAATTCTCTACCTTTTTGAGAAAAACTTCCTTTTAGTTAAGTTTATAGTTTTACTTACAATAATTTTTTAATGGCGGTACTTAGTTGGATACCTTAATCTCTTTTTTAGAATAAAAAACAATTGATTTAGGAGTGGAAGCTTTTACGCTTTATTATCATAAGGATTTAACAAACCTTTCGCTGATGAAAAGTACATTTCTCTCCATTTTTATCGTTAACTAAGAATTAAAAAATACTGCAGATACTCTTAAATGCGCTTAATTAATACTACTTTGTTACTATACAGAATGTTTATAAAGTCCCGGACACATTTTGATGTTTAATAACTCATAAAATAATGAAGATATAAACAAACTTATGGCATTTATTGATGGAATAACTTATATATTTTCCTTTTCAGGTTTGAATATTTTACTTTTGTAAGTATCGTCTGCGAGTGTGGTTAATTTCAGATAATTTCATTTTCCACCCTAAATATCTGTACTTTTCTAAATATCGTCTGCTTATTAATTGCAACCTTTCATCTTTCTGACATTGTTAATCGCCATAATGTGCTCATGTGGGGATCTGAAAACCCCCCATGAATACCGGGAGGCACAAAGGTATTCCCCAAAGGTTAATGTGTGGTGTGGACTAATGCACGACCGAGTCACTGGGCCTTTCTTTTTTACAGAAAAGACGGTCTCATCAGTCATATACTTAGACATGTTGGAAAACTTCCTATTTCCATAACTAGAAGAACTTCAGCCACATGTCTTTTTGCAACAAGGTGGTGTACCACCTCATTGGGGTACCATTGTTCGTAGTTCTTTGAATGACTATTGTACAGGAAGATCGATTGGGCGAGGAGGTCCAATTCCTCGGCCACCCAGATCACCTGATATAACACCGCTGGACTTTTTCCTTTAGGGATTTGTAAAGGGCAACGTTTACAGGAGGAGATTGTCGAACATGGGTGACCTAAAAGCCAGAATTATAACCGCAATAGCATCTGTGGATGCCGACATGCTTGCCGATACCTGGTGTTAAATTGAATATTGACTTAATGCTGTCCGTGCAACGAAGGCCGCGCACGTAGAAGTTCATTGACGAGGGTCATAAAACGTTTTGAGTCTATCTAACCATTTATGTTATTAATTTTAATTTATCTTTATTATTTTATGAGTTATTAAACATCAAAATGGGTCCAGGACTTTATAAACACCCTGTATAAGTGAAAGCAATACTGTTTGGGTGCTGAAATTTGCATTTTCAAAATGCTTTAAATTAGATGCAGAGACGTTAGATTTGTAAAAACACGAAAAATGTGTAAGGCAATTTTGATCTCCCGAATGCCAGCGGGACATGCTCCAGATTACACTATGAATGCGCGGTAATGAAAGAGAAAATATCTTATACTCTTCACCACTGCCGCCTAAGTGACTCTGGCTATTAACTGAAGGGCCCGGGTTCGAATCCCTGAGAAGGCATGGATCTTTGTAAGTGGAGAGTGTCTTTGCAGCATGGGAACACTCTAAATATATGTCGAGCTGAAAGTTCTTCCTTGCGATTTAGTGGTAGGTGAAGAGGTTGGACCGTCGGACCCCACCCCGTCCGTCTCTCTCAAAACTGGGGTGGAACTGGGCAAAATCGCACTGTCACATATATGACCCAAGGCTCTCCCCAATGACGGGCGTAATCTTATACTCCTTGCCACGATGGCAAGGGGTATAAGCTAGCTTGTTCTCATGAGATCAGAAAAATTATATCAGTCACAAAAACAACTCTTCCCTGCTTAAAGGGCCACTTGGAAGACGGGATCCAGTTGCCAAATACTGGTGGTGATGAATCATTGTTTACATTCTAGACACTTCGCTTAACTTTAGTTGCAGCGCCATTGTAGAGCCATTAGATGTTTCGAAGCTGGAAACTTGAAAAATGGGCAATTCTCTCCCCAGAGTCCAAATTCTGCGTCCCCCTATTGCCAACCGATTTTAAGCTCATCAGGAAGGCATATGGAAAGGAAGGAGAAAACAAACTATATACTGCATAACAAGTTTGGCTATGTTTTGAAGTTAGAGCCCTTTAGTACAATATGTATGAATGATGGACAATGTTTTTAAATCTCTGGTTCATTTTTTTTTATTACTTGGAGAACAAATGTTGTGTGTAGAGTCATCAAAGCGATTAGAGATGAATACCGTCTGAAAGCGAAATGGCGTACATTGATGGTAAGATTCTAGTTTCAAATGTGTGTTCAATACACACATTTGAAGAAGTTTTTAATTCGTTCTACAATAATTCACCAACTACCGTTACTCAGTAATGTTATGTCTACAAAGCTTTACGTATGAGTTCCGCTTCAGCTTCTGCCTCTCTTTCCAGTTGTGCTTCCTTTAAGCAGCTGGGAATGATTTTTTCATAATAATGAAATATGATCTCTTTGACCATAATAAAATGATTCGACCAGTGTTTAATGATCAGTGGTGATGAAAATGTTGCATAATTAAAAGCTTCTGTTGGTTGATTCTTTGATTATGGCGTGCGAGTGATTACTAAATGGTCATGACTGAACGATTTAATGTGGTTAATATCAGATAAACGTAAATGTCCTAACTAATAAATTTGTGAGTAGTTAGTTCTCTGTAAGTTCTTTCTCCTCAGGATGGAATACGTCATAGATATCAGTGGTGATAGCGGAATCCATCAAGGTCCGCCTCCAGTCCAAGAAGGTCTCTTTTAGCCGGCATGCCAATCACGACCTATGCTCTGGCTGAGATCCCTTAACTGCTTCACCGTTTGCCCGTAGACAGCTTAGTCTACTTGAAAAGGGTAGTCAGTAGCTTTGAACTAACTTTGAACTCTAACACAATATATATATTACACAATAAGTACTTAAGATGGCAATTATTTGGGTACTTAAGAGGGTCATTGGGTTTTTTGATATTATTTGAATTATTAAAATCTTTCAAAGTCATTATCGACGCTTTTCAAATCAGTAAGTCTGTCTTGTGGCAAATCATGAAGTAACTTTGCTTAGGTACACTCCTTTGCGAAGACTTGCTGTTGACGACTAAGAATCCATAGTCGTTAACCAGGCTACATAAATTCATAATAAATTCTTGAGATATAAATTCCAGTAACTGCAACTAATATTTAGCAGAGGTTTAACGGAAGTGGTGATATTTCGCCTTAGAAAGTTTTTGAAACCTTACATTACTAAATACTCTTTCCTTGAAAGTTTGTAATTGAATTAATATGATTGGTTTAGAAGACTGAGTTGCTCTTGCAGCTTGTTGATGAAACTTTAGTTGCATTCTTGAGTTAACTGCAACCCCTCAACTAAAAGTGGATATGTTTAACTATATTTTTAGTTTGTGGTTTACAAATAGCAACAGGTAAAATTTTGTTGAGTTTAATCTTTGACTTTCGTTAACTGAAGTTCATTCAGTGTACACTTCTATATCCGCCCACTGTAATTCTTGATCTAAGAGTAGGATAATGTTAGGCAATATAAAGAATGTATACATAAGCCAAATGTTGTAATATTATTTATCTTGATCCTCCATCCGATCACTCTAACTGGTAAGAGCAAGATAAGCTTAGGCAATATAAAGAAGCTATACGGTAAGCCAAACTTTGTAACTTTATTTATCTTACTGCCCCATTCAACAACTCTAATTCGTTACGAGCAAGATAAGGTTAGGCAATATAAAGAAGCTATAGGATAATCCAAATTTTGTAACATTATTTATCTTACTGCCTCATCCGACCACTCTAATTCATATGAACAAGATACTGTTAGACAATATAAAGAAGCTATTATAAGATAAGCCAAAGTATGCAACATTATTTGTCTTGCGATCACTCTAATTGGTGTGAGCAAGATAAGCTTAGGCGATATAAAGAAGCTTTATGATAAGTCAAATTTTATAACATTATGTATCTTACTTCCCTACAGATCACTCTAATTCTTATGAGCAAGAAAGGGTTAGGCAATATTGTAGCGTTCCTCACTTGTATTCTATTAACTAAGTGTTGAGGAAACTAGTGTACAGATAAGTGAATAATCGTTTAACTCCAAGAAGAGAAACGTGAAGTCAAGGAAGTTGAACTACCCTTTATTTGCTCAAAATTAAGATTTAACCGTTGGCCCCTTTCTCAAGGCGTACAGCAAAGCCTCCACTTGGGCTTACATTCAAAATGTAAAGAATAAGAACTAACTAATGACTAACTAAAGAGATTTAGGCGAAGCTAACACAGTTCTAAACTAGTTGGCTTCTAATATTAAATTAACCAGCAAAGCTATCAAAAGGTACGTAATATGGCCGAGCGCAGTAACAGTTAGACAGACGGAGCCGAAAGTCAACCGCCCGCTATTTTGGAATCCTAAGTCTCTCATTTGGGATAATCCTACTCTCTCAAATAGAAGTAGAGTAGTATTTAAGTCAGTGGAACTTTGACTTAAATACTAATCTACTTCTCATTTGCGTTTAACGAGATTCTAAAAACTCCTTTTAGTGAGGAATTGTTAGCTGAAGCTAGAAGAGATAGGAGAGGGTCATAAAATTAAAATATGCCTTACAATATAAAGAAGCTAGACGACAAGCCAAATTTGATAACATTATTATTCTTACAATCCTACCCGACCACTCGAATTCATATGAGCAAGAAAAGGTTAGGCAGTATAAAGAAGCTATACGATAAGCCAAATTTGTAACATTATTTATGTTACTCCCCCATCCGACCTACTCGTATCAGCAAGATATGGTTATAAGGTATTTCTCCCGCCTTCTTCGCATGCCTTCGTGATGTAATTGTTAGCACACTCGAGGCGTATTCGAGAAATCAGTGGTTGGAGTCCCGGCGAGGGCATTGCTCATTTTTCATATCTCCTGTTTCCAAATAACTTAATGACTATACAAATGGCGCTCGAACTAAAAGGTGGTGAACGATGATGCTTTACCACCAGGATTTGGCGACTGGGTCCCCTAATCTCCAGTCGCCCTTTAAAAGGGGGAGTATATAAGGTATTTCTCCAGCCTTGTTCGAATGCCTTCGAGGTGTAGTAGTCAGCACCCTCGACGCGTATTCAAGAGCTCCGTAGTTCGAGTCTTGGTGAGCGCATTGCTCATTTTTCACATCTCCTGCTTCCAAATAACTAATGACTCTACAAGGTAAGGCGATATAAAGAAGCTATACGATAAGCCGAATTCTATTATTATTAATTATTTATCTTATCTCCCTATCTGCCGACTCTTAATTCATATGAGCAAAATAAGTTAGGCAATATAAAGAAGTTATACCATAAGGGAAATTTTATAACTGTATTTATCTTATTTCCCTATCCCAATCACTCTAATTATTTATCTTATTCCCCTAGCCGACCACTCTAATTCATATGAGCATGATAAGGATAGGCAATATAAAGAAGCTTCATCATAAGCGAAAATTTGCAACATTATTTATCTTATTCCCCTATCCCGACCACTCTAATTATTTATCTCATTTCCCTAGAGGATCATTCTAATTCATATGAGGAAGATAAAGGTAGGCAATATAAAGAAGAAATACGATAAGGGAAATTTTATAACAGTATTTATCTTATTCCCCTATCCCTATCAGTCTAATTATTTATCTTATTCCTCTAGCCGACCACTCTAATATGAGCAAGATAAGGATAGGCGATACAATAAGCGAAATTTTGTAACATTATTTATTTTACTCTCCCATCCGACCACTCTAATTCGTTTGAACAAGACAAGGTTAGGCAGTATAAAGAAGCTATACGAGAAGTCAAATTTTCTAACGTTATTTATCTTACTCCCCATTCATAGAATACAAGCATGAATATTTCAGCTTTCTGAAACCTTCCTTTCTGAGTAAACATAGGCGGATTAAAGATTATTTCCGAATTGAAAGTTTGAACTGAAGTAATTAAAAATATCGTAGGTTACAATAACAAAATTGATATTAATAAAAGCTTAAAAAACGTGCAATATTTACATTCACGCAGCCTTAACATAACTGAATCAATCCATCTGAAGCATTTACAGACCCCAAAATAAAATTAATTGCAAATATTTATCCAAAATGAAAGAGCATTATTAATAAATAAAACACAAGCGTCGCTAAAAGCATCTGATGTTGAACGTAATCCATCTTCCTTTATTTCCGATAACGAAATGATATTTATAGCTGTGATAAAATATTTCTTTTCGCATGCATAACAGAATGAACGCACGTCTTTATTACATGGCAAGCATTCTCCGTGATTTGTGAGAGATGATTTTCGCTTAATTACGCTTTCGGCACCTGTTCGAAAGTATTTATTTATTTTTATTATGCTATAAATGTATGACTAGAATAAAGATAAAAGCTCCGAAAATTTCTTTTTTCATTTTCTAAAGATATAAAGGTTATGGTAAGAAGCGTTGCCGCATTTTGATTAAACAAAAACGCAAATAAATAAACATAAATTCCAACGTAGTTTCTCTTATGCAGAAAATATTACAGCAGCGCGAAGTTTATGATTACCTTGTTTATACGCCTTCCTTGTAAGGTGTATTCAGCTAATACAATATTTTTATGTTGATTTCTTTCCTCTATCTTTCATTTCGTCCGCTGGTTATTACCAGAATATAAAACACATTTTAAAGAGCTAGGTAATTTATGCTTAGGTGTAGAGTCATTAAGATATTTTAGAAGCAGAAGACGAGAAAAATGTGCAATGCCCTGGCCGGGACTCGAACCTCTCGAATACGCACCGAGTGCTGTCCATTACACAACGAACACATGCTAAAAGGGCGGGAGAATTACCTTATATACTCCCCCTTTTAAAGGGCGAATGGGGATTAGGCGAACCAATCGCAAAATGCTGGTGGTATAGAATTATCATCCGCCGTCGTTTTTAGCTCGGGAGCCACTTTAGAGTCATTAGATGTTTTTTGAAGTAAGGAAACTGAAGAAATATGCAATGCCCTCGCCGGGACTCGAACCTCTCTCTTACGCACCGAGTGTGCTGACCATTACACCGCGAAAGCACGCTAAGAAGGCAATGAGGAATACCTTATAAAAGAAGCTGTTGTAACATGCATTAAGTCTGCAGCCGATCTGCGTTTTTAGTGAATAGTATTTGTATTTTGTTAGCACGCAGGCCTCGGGTTCACGCTATTTATGGCGTAATGAGTTAGGTATGTTACTTAGCGATTTCTTTAATGAAATACTTGAATTTATGGAACCCCGCATATGACAATGACTGAAGTTTGATAAATGTTAATTGCATTAGAAGACATAAATCTTAATAAATATCTGAGTTAAGCTTTTAGTATCTGTTATTTATGTTATTTTATCTGTCGTCTATGTTCTTGGAGTTCATACTTCTGTTAAATGCAAAGAAAAACATTCATCTAACCAAAGAAAAATAAATATGTATAGTTAAATAATCGTTAATTTTATCTTACAGTCTTTATTATCATCTTTGCATTATGAATATACGGTATTCAGGATTAGCTTCTGAGGGAAAAAGCGATTTCAAGGAAATGTAGTATGTACCACTATTTAGTCTCCTACTTATACTAATGGGCGTATCTCCAATTTCTGGATACCATTACAGAAATTAGCCCTTGTAGTTTTAATTAATTCCTCGCATTTCTTAGAAATATGCTTAGAAAATAATGCTTAGAAAATAATGTTTATAAGGAACAGAATGTATCTCTATCTTAGGTACGAAATCTCACGAGTAAAGGCAACTATCCAATAGTTACGCTTATTTTACGTGCGCGTCTTTCAAGTAGAAATCTCAACAATTAAATTTAGAAAAAAGAACACGAATTACACTCATCATCATAAGCAATCTGCGCAACCGTTTTGACACATGTGTGACTTCTCTGCACTTTATGGCAGCACAATTTATAAAAGTCCGCAGATATGGTACAATACAACAAGCAACACCAGGCGTGAACCTAGAACGAAACCTGGGACAGAAGTAAAAGAGTTATGGTTCACAATCCGGTAGTTTCGGTTTGCTTTATCTGGATTCGTTAATATTTAAACCTAAAAAATTATTATTGGCTCAAGCCTTACGTAAATTATCTGCATCAGACTGGCTTTTATGTTATAACGTATTTCTCCGCCTTCTTCGCATGCCTTCGTAAAAAAACGCTCGACGCACAGAGAGGTCTCTGGTTCAATTCCCGGCGAAGGCGTCGCTCATTTTTTTATCTCTCCTGTTTCCAAATAACCTAATGTCTCTATACTGGCGCCCAAACTAAAAAGGGGTGGGTGATGATTCTCCACCACCACGATTTGGCGATTGGAGCCCTTAATCCCCAGTCGCCTTTTAAAAGGGGAAGTATAGAAGGTATTTCTCTCGCCTTCTTCGCATGGCTTCGTGGTGTAGTGGTCAGCACGCTCGACGCGTAACCGAGAGGTCCGTGGTTCGATTCCCGGCGAAGGCATTGTTCATTTTTCTTCTCTCCTGCTTCTAAATAACCTAATGTCTCTACAATGTAAGAGACATATGACATGGATTAATTTGGAAATAACGCACATTACAGATATATAATAAGAAGTTACTATATTTAG
>KK116309.1:337077-376784 GCA_000611955.2 Stegodyphus mimosarum
GAGCTCACTGAGTCGACTAACAGAGTGGATATATATATATATATATATATATATCCACTCTGTTAGTCGACTCAGTGAGCTCACGTTTTTATTTTTACATGTTGGTAAACTGTGCATTTTTTGCGTTAAAATTGATTGTTCCTATCTTTGGGTTAAGGTTTTTATGCCTTTAGTAAATCTGCATGCAAGGTCTGTAGAATTATCAACAATTTAAAAGTTGTTTAAGGGCGGCTACGTCTAATCATTTTACATCACTGCCTAATCATTTGTTTACATTTGAAACTTAGTAGAGTATTGGATTTATTGTCAGTCTAGCGAAACTCAGCTTCGCAACAACAAAGATAACGCTTTCTTTTATTATTGCGAATTAAATCATGCTTAATCCATTCTGGAATTTATTCGAGGGAATAAGTGTTTAAGATTTACTTTGTAATCTTTAATATAGATATTTTGAGTTTTTATATATTTTTGCCTTGTCGCGAAGTGAGAACGGAATTAACTGAATGAGAAATTCTGAATCGTCTGTGAAAAACTGTTTCTTTTCTTTTCTTTTTTTTATTTCTTCTAAACATCGTTTTAGATTTATTATAATATTTGAATAGAACATTTGGCAACGATTAGCTAATTCTTCAGGTGACACAATTTTTGTGCATTCTTAGTTATAAAACGAATGAGATGTAATGCTGTTAAATCAACCTAGCGCCAGTGTCGCTTTGCTAAACAAATATAATGAATTTTAAAACGTGAATTTATTCTGTTGTGGTTTACGCGCTATTAACGAAGCAGATTTAATTCAATTCAATACGTTTAAATAAAATGCAAAAAAGTGAGTATAATTTAATATTCTGTAGGAGGACGTCATGTGGTGTACACATGAGATTTTTTTTTCCTTATCGCAATTTACTGGTTACGTTATAAGGGAGGTCTTTTAACAAGGTCTAAGAGAAATGGAGCATACTGAAATTCAGAAGGGACAAAAAGACCTAGTTTATTATGACAGGTCTTTTAGATTAAACACACATATAAAAGTGAAAATAGGCATGGGTTTGCCGATCTAACAGTCGCAGTGAAAGTATTCTAATAAGTACAGACGAGAAACTCATAGAACAGGAAAGTCACGTACGCTTGAATGATGAAGCAAACACTGAAATATAGAAGCATAAAACGATTTGTTTTTGAAGATTCCGTGATGAATTACAGACATTCCGACGGTAGGTGTGTAAAATAAAAATGACGGAAACGTGTGAAATCAGGTTAAAAGCTTCAACTAAAATAAGGCGAGAAAAACTAAAATCGAAATATTTACGGAATATTGTTCTCGTATATAATAATATCCTAAATATATAATCCACGATAAAAAGTGTTATGTCGCTTAAAGCACGGACTCGAAACACGGACCTCTCGAATACGCGTCGAGCGTGTTGACCACTACACCACGGAGGCATGTGAAGGGGGCGGGAGGAATACCTTACATACTCCCCCTTTTAAAGGACGACTGGGGTTAGGAGACCCTATCGCCAAATCCTGGTCATGCAGAATTATCATCCACCACCTTTTCAGTTCGGACGTCACTGTAGAGACACTAGGTTATTTCGAAGCAGGAGATATGAAAATGAGCAACGTCCTCGCCGGGACTCGAACCACGGATCTCTCGAATGCGCGTCAAGCGAGCTGACCGCTACACCACGAAGGCATGCGAAGAAGGCGGAAGAAATATCTTATAGTGTTACAAATCAAAGGAAGGTATATTTCTGTTATATGCTAATTTGTCACGTCACCAAATGTTCTGTGGTACCAAATGTTAAATACTAACTGTTACAATAATTTGTCTACAATAATATCAAAGCCATAATTCATTGCGTTGTGTATTACTAACCCGAACAACCCCTAAGACCAAGCAGGAGTACTGGTGTTAAAAACATTCACACAAGTCATCATAAGGAAAACTCTGAATCAAATATATATATATAACCAAGGATATTTATTGCAGCATTAAAGGAAGACACTCAATCTTTCAACTTAAATTTCTAGATCTATGGAGTGTTCAAGTGACAACTATTTAAAATAATGCATTTAGAATTATAATATATATATTGTTAATTTCAAATATGCACCGAGATGAATTAATCAAAAATTTACACCGTAAAAATTAATATTAAATTTTCATATGCAGTTATCAAACTCTGCTGGCCAGCATAAAAATACACAGGAATTTAATGAATCACCGAGCATGGTGTCTTTACCAATATTGATAGAGATTACTTAGTTCAAGAAATTTCTTAATTTACTCAGGTAAAAATTACATACATAAATTTAGCAAATCCCTTAGGCAGTTAGAAAATATTACATATTCAAGTAGACCCGTTGGAGAAAAATGATTACATTTATTCCTACATTCAATTACACAATTAAAGGTAAAGTAGAATTTAAATTTTTAATCGTTCCTTAATTAGCAAAAGTTAAAGTTAATTCTCAACCAAAAATAGTAACAACTTAAAGTAAAAAGGTAAAATTTAGATAAGTTAACAAATTTAATATCCTGTCTTAATTCATTATATATAAATTTTAATTACATTCCAAGTTAAAGTTAAAAGTCCTAAATAGATTAATAGTGCAGCAGTTGCTTAAATACACAGCCTGGATTTAAGATCCAGCAGAAAAACCTTGACTAAAAGTTAAATAGAATTTAATTGGAAATTAAACACACATATAATTACTCCTTACATTAATAATTCATCACTGGAAAATTTACTTCAAATAATCAAATCTCTTAAAAAAATTTTAAATTACCATATTACTTAGGAAACATGTTCACGGAATTTAGGTAGCAAGCTGTACTAAATTTCAGGTGAAATTAACAATCAAAAGGTTGAACTCACTTGAAGGGAAGAATTGAAAACTTAATTAAGCATTAACTCATCTTATAGATTTTTTTTCGGATGTCCGATCCCAACAGGTGTTGGACAAGGCTCTGCCGACGACCAATCCTTCGCAGATGTTGAACGAGGGAGTCCGGCTAGAAATCTGGACACTTGGATCAGACACTATGAAGATGGTAAAGTGCATTCGTGCAGCAAAACAAGAGCTCCTAAAGGTTCCTCCCTTTTCCGTCTAGTCTCATCCAGGCGAGTTGATGGTAGTACTCGGATCTAAGTGACCGATCAGGCAGGATCCGGATAGCGGGATTCAAGTTGCATCCACTATGGTGTCAACGTATTAATTCGATGAGGAAAAAACAACATTCTCGACTCCAACACGGGGATGGTAAAGTGCGGAGGAGTAAACTTCAAGTGATTTTTTAGATGTTCATCTTTATCTTATTTCCCATCTCCGGCTCTTCCAGAGGAAGAAAAAATAACGTGCTTCTACAGCTGCGAATCCAAGGCAAAAAGGGCTGAGCATGGCCTTGCATGACGATTTTAATCGTCCAGAATCCAGAATTTTCGAAAATCACCAAATTTGGTGAATTAGTATGCAAATCTCGCCAAACACAAAACAGTGCTGCGAAAACTTAGTTTTTCCTTCTTCACACCAAAAAAAATTCCACCCTCGCCACCCCCTTCGCCAACAAGGAGGGGTGAGGGAAAGAATGCGACAAACCTACCACGCAACCGGACGCAGTACATGACCTTGACGAGAAAGTGCTCAAAAACGACGCTTATAGCAGAGTAAATTTTTAAACACGAAATTCAACAATTTTAGCAATTAAATGGGCATAATTCTCCAACGGGGCGACGTACAGTCATGAAAGTAGGTTCATAAGAAGGGTAAATTTTTTCTCTTTAAGAGGTATAAATTTCAACCATGTGAATAAAAAGGAAGTATTTTTAAATTTCAAATATTACGCAGAAACAACCGATTTCCCATTGTCTCCTTCTCCCGAAGGCTAATACTGTCGAACGCGTAACGTAAGAACGAGAACTCTGTTTAACTCGTATAAAAATAATTGATTCAATAACATAAGCAATACAATTCGTGAAGAAAAGATTTAGAATAAGCATAAATTAATGCATATAATTTACTCACTCAATAATTAATTAACAAATAACTGCAATTAACTACACATTAATCCTTAATTCTAAACTAACCAAAATCACTACATAACATTTCCTGATCAGGCTCATTTGGGAATAAAATTACTGAATCTTCCCTTCTAAGGCTCAAATGGGGAGAAAACTGTTAAGGCTATTTTGGAAACGAGCTCAGTTGGCAATAAGGACATTAAAAGCTAAAAATAGAATTTTTGTTTAAGAATAACACCTAACGCCTCAAAATTTAACTTTGCACCAGATTGTAAATTTAAAATGTGGTTGCAGTCTAGAGTATCATATTCAGAATAACTTGAATGGATCCAGTAAACTAGTTTTCGTTATATCTTTAATTGTTAACTTATGCTTCATTTGCCATGTTTGCTTATGGCTTCAGGACTTGTCCAATCGAAACATTCATTTCAAAATAATGAATTTTTGAGACATTTTTTTTTTACCATGATTTCAAAAGAATCTGCCTTTAAGTTATGCTTACTTTAAATTACTTAAGCGCAACACACACTAATGAACTCTGGTGAAAATGAAACTTTACAGCAATTTATCAAGAAAAATGCTTTTATTTATTTTTCTTTATCATCGTTTCTATGAAAGCAATTTTCTGGACGTCGCTGCGACAGCTCTCATAAAACCATTAGGTTCGTAGAGTAGCAATGAAAACAATCTCATAAAGGAACTCTTATTCTTCACGTATTTTTTTCTATTAATAAGTTCTTGGCTTCAAACTGGGCTGATTAAGGAAAGTTATTTTGGGCTCTATTTTTCGATCGATGACTCTCCGGCTCTTTCTCTCTCTCGCTATTCCTCTTTCTCTTTTTGCTTCATTCCCGCCTTTTCTCCAACTTCCCATTTGTTTCACTAGTGCCAGAGAGGAAGATGGAAAGAAGGAAAAAATCTCCAACTTTATTTCAATGCTAATGAGAGAGAAGCACTCTGAATTAGGATCACCTCTGCTAATGAAGTTTTCCACTGGCCTTTTGAGGGTCGTCAAAAATTAAGTAGTTTGTGATGATTTAATGATAAGTGGGAAATATCTGGTGTCTTCGTTTTTGTGACATTTCCTCTTTACTGGTCACGTTCCAGTCAAGGACTAAGTTTGGGAATTACGTAAATTTAAGATATATAAGTTACTTTAAGAAATGTTATGCTAAGTATTAAATCCGATATTTTGTAGAAAACCTATTTATATCATAATTAACTGATCAAGTCAATTAAAGTGGGCAATAAATAAATAATTCTATTAGGTTTGTGTTAATTATCCCCTTATTATGAACTGAACTTTTACTATAGCTTCCTCTTTCTGTAGTCGTCACCAGAATATAAATTAGTTGTTAGAATATTTAAGCCGAAGGTTTGATGTTTTAGAGTTAGAGCGTCGGCAGCCTCCCTTGTAGTTTACTTCTGTCACCAGTTCTGTTAACGTTTGTTCCGGATTTAGCCATTTTGCTAGCAGACGTTAAACATTTGGGTTGGAATTTATTTATGTCATAAAAAACAGAACGTATCACTTTGGTAGCAGTAAGGGAGGACGTGAGCACCATTCCTCTACCATTACGGTTAATCGGTTTGGCCCAGGTCCACCTTTGTTTAGCATTTTTTAATAATCCTTGAATTTTTACATGACCATATTGTGGCTGGTTTAAGATAGTCTATACAATAATTGTATTATATTGTATAATATTATAATTTAGGCTATCTGACTAAAGGAAAAGATACGGAACATTGTTCAGGTAAACGTGGTTCGTATCCACGTTACATGTGGGAAAAACTATGAAATCTTCCATGCAGTCCACTTTTTTGCCGAGACAAAATTACCAGCGTTCAGAGGTTTTTATCTCTCGGCCGCTGGTGGCATCTAAAGGCTTGAGCAAACTCTTTAATATTTAGAACAGTATACTGATGCTTCTATTGTGGATCTTTTGCTGCATCGCTTTGGTAATAAAAGGCTGTGTTACAAGTGTATGCTTTGCAGTGCAGCTAGAGCAATTCTTATTCTAAAGGAAACATTTGGCTCACTCAATGACGATCAATAACAAAGTATTTTGACTGCAAAGAGCTCCTCTTTCTGAACCTAATAATGAGATGCTGCATGTGAGAACGAGGTTAAATAATATCATTCGTAAAGTACGTACATTTTGTTCACAAGGATGCTGTGTAAATGTAGTTTATTCAAAACTTAATGAACCTTCCCATATATCATGTTTGGGAGATTGTGTTTTGAAAACCAAAGTTGTGCAAAAGATCTAACGAACGGAATATTCTTAGAGTTAGAGAAAACTATAAAGGTGTTTGGAAATCCGAACTAGATTTAAAAAAAAAATCTGAAAGGTTTCAGATTTTAATTTACGTCCAAAGGGGTGTTTTATTCACATTTTGTATGATACCTTTATTTATTAAATCTCATGTTCTTCGCACTAAAGCCATAAAATTCACTTCAAGAGCAATATCGCAAAATAATTTTAAATTGGGCATATCATTAAAATTTCCGATACACGGTCTCACCCACTTGAGATATTTATTTTTTTCTGTACAACGTTGTCATTGCTCGCTTTGAAATCATTGAATTTATTAATAAAAAATTCGTTAAAGTTTTACAAAATATGAAATCGATAATAAAACAAATTCCGAATTTCAAATTTGAGCTTCCAGATGTCCATATTCGTGTGGAAGCGATCAATATTCAAAATTTGACGGCTCTAAGTACCGTTGTTTTATCACCATGCGAGAAACATACATACATTTATGCAGATTCTTTATTATTTAATTTCTTTAAATATAATACAGGGCGGTAATATTTGGTGGCGACAATTTGAAAAGGGAAACAACGCGTTTAGTGAATCAACACAAAATGCCAAAACGAAATTAATAGTCCTTCTGGGCAAATCGCTCCTTTGGGCTAAAAAAAAAGTCGCATAAAGCAGCTGTATTCCCCATCACAGTTTAGCGCCTGTGCAGAAAAACTATTTAATATTCAAAACGTGCAGAATATAGAGAAATACCTCCAGTTGGTTGCTGGGGTTCAAAGTTTAGGTACCGGGTACAGTTTTTGAAAAATGCTAATCTGCTCATGTGAAACGAGCTGTGTTTGAAAAAAAAGTCTGAAAACTTTCAGATTTTACATTAGTACCAACGGATCGTTTTTTTAACGTTTTGTGTGTTACCTTTATTTATGAAATATCATGTTTTTTGCCCTTAAACCATACAATTTAATTCAAGAACAATACCAAAAATATTTAAAAAGAGCATAGCTTTAGAATTTCTGATACACAGTCTCTCGCGCTGGAGATAACAATGTTTTTTTCGTGCAGTGTTGCGATTGCTCGCTTTGAAATCGTTGAGTTTGTTAATCAAAAATTTGTTAAAGGTTTGCAAAACATGAAAAAGAAAATAAAACAAATTCCAAATTCGTAAATTGGGCTTCCAGATACCCATAGTTGAGTGGAGGACTCCGTTATTAATAATTTGATCTACCTAGATACCATTGTTTTTTCACAATGCGAGAAACGTACACACATTCATGCAGAATCTTCATTATTTAATTTCTTGAGTTATCCTGACTTAATCTGACTATTATCTGACTTAAAATTCTTAAGCAAGATATGATTCAACGTGCTATGTATAAGAGTTGGGGATTCTGGGGGAAGAAATAACTTTCATTCCCAGTTTTCCAAGAAAGACAGCGGTAGCTCTATATACACGTCTGACCGGACATGACTGTTTGCGAGACCACCCCTACAGAATTGGAGTGGTGGATTCCCCAAGCTGTATTCTGTGTGACTAAAATGAGTGTATGATTTTTGAACATTTAAATAATTGTAATGCACTTTCTCGGTATGCGGACATTGTAAAAAAGTAGTGGAGAGCCCACGAACTAATGGCTTAAGCGCTAATGTTTGGCATTTGTAAAATAAAGCAAAAATTTAATTTCTTGAAATATAATTAAGGGTTCTAATATTTGCAGGCAACAATTTGAAAAGTGAAACGTCGTTTTATAGTGGACAACGCAAAATGCCCAAACGAACATAATAGCCCTTACTAGCAAATTGGCCCTTTGGGCTAAAAATAGAAAGATTCGTTTTATAAATGATGTTCTATGCAATTGCAAGTGTCATTTCATTAAGTTCTGTTGCAACAAATGATTCTATTGTGCACCAACATCTCGTTATTGTTTTTATATAAATAAGATTTTGCATACTGTATAATTCAGGTAAATTTTTCATTTTACACTTAACGTGTCTGAGATTATTTGATTTGTAGAGCAAATAATTGTACTATGAAATGTTATTTAAAAAAGGGAATCATTAGTTTATTACACACCTTAATTCATTTGACAGGTTAGTTCATGAAATAGCTAGGTATTTTATGAAATAACTGAATTAGGTACTTTGACGATGATATAGATAAGTAATAATTCAGGAAACCTGGTGGCATAATAAGACGCGCAAAGAAAAAACTTACTGCCAAATGTTACCCATCGTCTCTGCTTAACAAAATGAATTTCTAAGAATTCAATCACACAGTTCTTGAGAAGCATATTCTGGTTATGAATTACACATAGTCCAAAGCACAATCTGCGCTCCTTTTTGATCACATCTTTACCTATTCTATTATTTTGCAGCTTCTGACAATATGATTGATGAAAATCAGAAGTAAGTGACGACATCTTACCAGGAAGCAAGCAACAGCGTGAATACAACTTACTGAAAAAGAAATATTAGAGAAGAAGTGAAAAAGCAATAGTTCCCAAATTTCCTATTGACAGTTAAAAGTTTCGATACTTGTCCCTGGCGTTTGAGCTCACAAAACTGTCTAAGATCAACAGCGTTAAGTAAAAGTCATATGACATGGATTAATCTGGAAACGATACAGCTTAGAACGTTTTAATATAAGCAGTTACTATTTTAGTACAGAAAGAAGAAATATCCAAATTAAGATAGATGGCCAATGGAATAATGAAAATTAAACTTAGTATTTATCTTTATTTATTTTTATCTTACATATATGCCGCCCAGACGGTATAGTGGTTAGAGAGCCGGCTACGATACCAAAGGGCCTGGGTTCGAATCCCGGAGAAGGCATGGCTGTAACTGTCCGTCCCTTCATACGTGATACGTGACGGAGGACGGGGACACCTGTTGTCTAACAAAGGTAAGCAGGTATTAGGAGGCAAAGGTGGCCCACCTATTAGGTGCCTCCATAATAAATTGACCACCACTTCTGGCCTTAGTAGTGGCCAAGCCGAAGTCGGCTGAAGGCCCGCCATTGGAACAAAAAAAAACTTACATATATTTGTTTGAATGCAAATTTTTTCATTGTGTTTCTAAACTGTTGATTAAACAAGCCAAATCAAAGAACAAGACAAATCCTATAATTCCCTTCAAGACTCGATCCATAAAGATTTTAATATGCTCTACGGACTATTCAGATAGAAGATTAAGTCATTAATTTTGTAGTGAAGTAGATATTAATAAAATATTCTAAGAATAGTTTAACGTAATCCTTAGAATCTCCTTTTCTGTCATTTTAATAGTAATGAGATCGTCGGCATCATTATTAAGAGTAATACAGCATTATTAAGAGTAATACAGCATTATTAAGAGTAATACAGCATTATTAAGAGTTTGTAGTCTCATTAAATTAATGATTTCGTTTGCATTAATATTTAACTAATATTAAGGAATATATTAACTCAGCCATGAGATGAAACCACAAGGGATGGGATGTTCGCATCCTCGAACTCGATGAATCTTGAAGAACACTGAAAATTTGAAACGTCGAATCTTAGCCCATTTTATGCTATACGAATTTTTTGAAATCTAAACTGAAGAACTTTTAAACATTTTAACGCAAATTTTAGAAAAATTAATTATATTACTGTCCAAAGACGTACTTACTAAATTCAAAATACTTGCAGTTTCCATGGTATTTGAACCACCAATATGGCCGCCAAGTGGCTCGTTATTTCAGTATGTCATTTCGTGAGAACTCCGGAATTTTCAAGAACTCAGTGCTCTGAAGTCTTAAATTATTTCGGTACTTCTGTATATAAATAGCCTACTACTAATAAATTCTGAATGCGGAATGCACACGCTGCTGACTCCACCTGCGCAACATTTGAACAGGTATTTAACAGGTAAGGTATTTTCTCCCTACTTTATGCATGCCTTCGTGGTGTAACGGTAGCACACTCGGCGCTTAATTGAAAGGTCCAGATTCCACTCCCGGCGAGATCATTGCTTATTTTTCATGTCTTCTGCTTCAATATTACCTTATGACTCTGCGCTGTCGCCCGAACTATAAAAAAGGTGGTGGATGATGATTCCTCAATACCAGACTTTGGCAATTGGGTCCGGTAAACCCCAACATGATAAAGGCCCTTTAAAAGGAGGAGTATATAAGGCACTTTATCTCTCCTTTCTGCTGGTCTTCATGGTGTAATTTCAGCACACTCGGCGTTGCTCATTTTTCATGCCTTCTGCTTCTACTAAATAACCTAATGACTCTACAGTGACGCCGAACTAAAAAGTTGGTATATGGTGATTTTTCACCGTCAGTATTTGGCGACTAATCACCAACCTGATAAAATCCCTTTGAAATGGGGAGTATGTAAAATATTTTCTCCCTTCTTTCTGCTAGCCTTCGTAGTGTAACGGTAGCACAGTCGGCGCATATTCGAGAGGTCCATGTTCGAGTCCCGGCGAGGGCATTGCTGATTTTTCATGTCTTCTACTTCAAAATGACTTAATGTCATTGACAAGTCACGCTTACCGAATTGTTAAGTGCTATCAAATATTTTCTGTTGAATTGTGTTAAAAAATGAGTTTTGAAGTTGAGGAATTTTTTATTTTGTATTTTATTCACTAAATTTAATTTTTATTTCTTTTGTAAATGCCGATGTATTTTTAAATGAAGCATTCTTTTCGATTTCAGATTTTGATTACCTTAAATATTAATATTAATTAAGTTTTTTATTATTATTCTTGTTTGAAAAGTGTCAAGACTTATTTTTCTTATTTGAAAGATTCGAAAAGTTTTAGATGTCGGGTATTTTTTAAAACTCGTCTAAAATGTAACTAATCTTCAATATAGTATAGGACACGTAGGATTCTAACGTTGAAGACTTATTACGAGTTACGGTTTCGATTACTGAAAACACTGTAGGAAGCGATAAGTTGTTATTATGTAAATTGAGCAAGAAACACTGTTTTATTTAAAACTGTGCTCGTATTTTAATCAATAATACGAATGTTTTAACTAACCATAAATATCGTAGGATGGTAATGATAAGTTGATTAATTTTAACATACACTGCTAAAATTTAAACTTATGCTACAAGAGTGTTATTTTCTAATGCTAAAAGAGTAGATTTTTTCTAAAAGTCCGATTTTCTTAGATTTTTCATCCTAAAATGCTAATTATAGAAAGGAAAAAATATATTATGATTTTAATGAATATTTCGAATAGCACATTTCATTATTTAAAGCATATTCATTTAAATCAATTAGGTTAAAATGTTGAATAAATATTCTTAAGAACTGCATTAGTTCCTTTTAAATCGCTTGGTTTGTTAATCTATTACAGAGGGATAAAATTCGAAAATGTTTTGAATGTTTCGAAAATTCTTTGAAGTTACATAGCTTAAACGCTTTGCCGAATGAAGATAGAATGTAGCGTGGAAGATAAAAATATTTTATTTGAGGCACTGGTAACACATTTTTTTAAGTAACCAAATTTATTGATTAAAAGTGAAAGATATACCAATCTTGTATTTTGCCAAACAGCAACAGTCTGTCTCGCTGAAGATAAATACGTTCTTTTTCGAGAATCGTTGCCATTGTTCTCTTTTAACGCTCGGAGTGGCATGGTTTTTTGAATATGCTCATGAGAACCTCCATTTAAACTGCAATTATTATCTAAAGTTTTATATTTTCTGATTTTAGCTTTTGGTTTTATAAATTTCAATGAATTCAATAGTCGTACACTCGTAAATGGTATCTTTAAATCATAAGTCTGGATAACTTTAGTATACGGACGACCTTCTGCATTAATCTGAATTTGTAGGAAGGCTGGCTATATGTCCGATGTGAAGCTACCAAACTTTGCCTAAACTTAATAACAGTTTAAACAAATTAACCTAATAACAGTTCAAACAAATTAGAATACAACTTCACTCTAGTTCGAAAACGGTCATTCAGTGAAACTTCTTCTTCACATGCTGCATCATTGAAAACAATTCGCAAACTAATGTTGATTTTGTCCCCATATTGAACAACAACATGTAGCGGTAAGTAAAATGGAAATTCATCCTCTAATCCAACAAATAGCATTTCATCTATTCCTTCTCCACAGTCTTCATTATACAGCGACAGATCTCTCAACAACCTTGGAATAAAACTCTTAAAACGTTTCGACGCGACCTCCCTATTATTTTCTAATTTCTGCCGCATGCCTGCTATCCATGGCAACTTCACACAATACCTGCCATTGATAAACTGAATCGATTCGCTAAAGTCCTTTAGAATTTCCCTTTCTTCCACACCGAGATTATCTGTTTCGTCACATCTAAAGCCGAAACTCTCTAATTCCCAAAAGCGCCCGAGCTCACTGGAGACCGAATCTCTTTCATTGAGAATGAGATTAACCGACGTGGACTTACTTAACTCATCATATTTTCCTTGGAGTGACCATTCCAAAGCAGTTTCTGTAGCTACAAATGAAAGGTTCAACCGCTCAAATCTCTTTGTCAAATCTCGGTAATAATATAATACTATCAACAATTAAACTTGAAAATTGCCACATCAAATTTTAAAGCAGATCCTCTGGACTACGTTTCTGCACAAATACCTCAACTTGGAATACTTATTTCAACCCTCAATATTTCATCAAGTTCTACTGTTTCAATAAACATATCATTCCCATTCAAAATATATCGCAACTTCAACTCTGTCTTTCTATAAACCTGCAATTTGAAAGCCTTTTCTGCAAAACTATGAATATTCAATTTTTCTAAACCATAATTTGATTAAACCGTATTTCGATATAAATCGTAATTCCATTTATATGCAAGTACTCGTAATAGTACCAAATCAGTATATGCCCACCAGCGGCCGAGCGGTAAGGACGCTGAACACTGGTAGTTCGGTCTGAGGTTCGAATCCCGCGAACGGGCTGGCTGCATGGGCGTTTTCGTGGTTTTCCCCATGTGTATACGAGCCAGTTTCCCTTAGAAAGACCTCCACGAAGGCATCCCTCCCTTTAGGCAGATAGCCCTCGTGTGCTTTGCCATAAATTGAATAACCCATAACCCAAATCAGTATTATGGCTACTGTAGAAAGCTGTTATCCCAAAGATACAGAGTTGAAAGCCTTTAACCCCACGTTTTCAGAAACAGCTTTCTTCAAAAATGTGCAATATGAAACATTTTCAAACAAACCAAAAATAAACTCTGACGACACTTTAACAACAATTTCTACTTTTACATATCGCAATAAAATTCCTCTTCTGTCATTCATCATATAATTAAAAAAAAATAGCAACTCTTTCATTAGATTTTGCTTCCGAGTCATTTTCAACCTTTTGGGATTTTAGAAGTTCCTAATTTAAAACTTGCTGTTTACTATTACAAAAGGTTTGTTCCTTTGAGGACTTTTGCATAACAATTTATTACAATTAACTATCTTTTTTTTTTTTTGTAAAAGTTTATGTCTCCGTTCTCGCTGAGAGATAGCTCAAATGCTCCTGATCTTAGAATATGCAAGTGTTTGAAGTAGCGCTGTTTAGAAATTCCCAATCGCAGGAAACAAATTTTTCTGGATTGATGATCTAAATTCAATCTTCTTTCTTGTGCGGGTTCTTGCGTATCTGCGGATTTTAACGATTTTATTTTATTTTTCAATTTTACCGAGATAAAGTAATCACTTCAATCCATTCATCAATCCGCTCTCTTCCCGACTTGATTTCTGTATCATCTAAAAGATATTCGATTTTATTGTCAATAGATTTGAGCTGATCATCTTTGCTTTGTAACTTCTATAAATCACTTTCTAATTTATCGATTTCTATTACAATTGAATTTCTAAGTAATCTGAAGTCTTTATAACTGCTGTAAAAGCTTTCTAACTCATTGTTTCTATATCATTGATTTATAATTTATCGATTTATATTCCAACTGGATTTCTTCATCATAAAAAAATATTCGCTTTTAATATCAATAAACGTGAGTTGTTCGTCTTTAATTTGTAACTGCTGTAAAAGTTTTTCTAATTGATTGATTTCTATAATCCATTCAGGTTACCGATTTCTAATTTTTGAAAATTAATTTCGTAACTTGTTACAATTGGATGGTAGGTTGTCTCTTAAATGTGGCTAACTCCTTTTTTAGCTGCTAATGTAACAGTAATACAACAACAAAACAATTCTGCACTGCCAAGTATCACTTCAGTTCAAGATATAAATCCTTAAAATGGAATATAAAGAAACGAAACCGTAAACAAACAAGTACTACACATTAAGATACTATAACACGCCGAACAGTTATTAATTTAGAAGTCAAGCAACAAAAATCAGCGTTATATTTTCACATTTTCACAGGACTAGTTTCGATGGTTTTACCGAACCACCATCCTCAGCTGCAAAAGCTCAAATGAACGAGATAAGATGTAATGATTAGATAAGATAAGAAAGCCTGGAAGGAGAAAAGTTACTGGCGCCATCTGATGATGAAACCCGACTTAAAACATAATTTCTTTAAAGGCTGAAGGCAAAGATGGATTGGAATTAGGGTTGTTAACTATAACAGAAAGATTTTTTTGAATGTGAAATGCCTCTAGAAAATCCAGTTCACCAATGGAAGATGTTTGTTAAATAATTATGGCAGGAGAAAAATTGAAAGCGTGATTTTTCGGACCAACAATGTTGGGCAACAGAAGACTTCTGTGTTTCCTTTTTTCTAACATATGTCTCATGTTCCTTAACGTAAAATTTTAAGGCTCACTTAGTTTAGCCAATGTAAATTATTCCAATCCATCTTTGCCTTCAGCCTTTAAAGAAATAATATTTTAGTTCTGGTTTCATCAACAGATGGCGCCAGTAGCTTGTCTCCTGTCCAGACTTTCTTATCTTATCTTATCTCGCTCATTTGCGCTTTTGCAGCTGAGGGTGGTGGTTCGGTAAAACCGTCGAAATTTGTCCTGTGAAAATTTGAAAAAATAACGATGATTTTTGTTGTTTGACTTCTGAATTAAGTATTACACAATTGCAAATTTAACTTCAGTTCTCGAAACTGAACCAATCTACTGCAAATGAAATATAGTTTGCCAGCAAAGTCTTGAAACTAAAGCATTATTTCTCACCCCACCTTCCAACAACTGAAATTTTTTTTGGGGTGGTTACGGTGATTTACGAAGAATATGTTTCTAACGTACGAACACAGCCACAGTATCAGGTGGTTCGTATAAAGTTTCTGAATGGATGCAAAAACTTTTGATGGAAAACCATTTTCATCTTAAGAAATACAGCTTTGTGGTAACACGTTCGCTGCAAACTACGAGTTATCTCGTTGGCAGACCTTTGTGTACACTTGTCAGCTACGAGTTAACTCGTAGATCCTTTTTTGTTTTACCTAAGCCACATACGATGAAACTAGTAGCATCTATTTTTGCGTTTTTTGAAGGTATCCGGCTTTGGGGATTAGGGGAAAAAAACAACAATTTTTCGAAATTTGAGAGATTTATTATAATTAATATAAGTATAATATATAAGTAATTTTAATTCAATAACCTAAAAAACTAAACTCAGCGGCATAACAGCCCTGATGGACCAAGGCCTGCTGTGTCCTTCATTGCTTTCTTGACCTTCTGGGCTCCGGAGTGCATCGGCATATGCCCCGGACAAGAGGTCAGCTTGTCGCAGGGCCTCCGGTGTTTAGTCCCCAAGCGAAATAGGTACTCATTTAATCGACCCACTTAAGGGATGAAAGGCTGAGGTAACCTTGCCCAACCCCAGGAATCGAACCCCGGACCTGTAGTGTAGCTGGACGATGCACTAGCCACTTCGCCACAGGGCGGTAAAGTCAATAACATAGAATCTGTAAAAATAATCAAGCAATTTATGTTATAATAATTGTAAAAATAATCAGTCTCGTTACCAGTATACTTGTAGTTGGGGGTTATCAGAAAGCATTTTATCGCAAAAACCGAGTACTATGTAACTCGTATAATTAATAAAGCAATTACAAATTACATAAATTCAATATACTTCCTATAAACACATGTTCTGTATTTTTGTTTTAAAATTAATTGGTTAAAATTTGTTGGCGTGGTGGAACCCTCTTTGAAAATGTCGCTCGGCAGTGAACGTACTAAGGAAGTATTTCCGAAAGTAATTAATTAAAAAACTAAGTTTAGAATTAAATTCGGAGATATTTTATTTGGAAAGAAAAAATTCATTCGTTGCATGCCTAAAAAATCTCATTAAACAGATATAGGATTTTAACAAACTGTTTTATGGTACAAACTGTATGCATCCAAACAAAGGAAAAGTAAGGTCATTTGTTTTAGAATGTGAAGTTCTCTGGAAATTTCGTAAAGCATTTAAGCGGTTGTTCAATGAGTATGTTGGAAATATGATGGCAAAAGGAAAAAAAAACTACGTGAATTTTTTTTTTAAATAAACCCTGGGATAAATCGAATTTCGATTTACATGCAAGTATTCGTTATAGTATCAAATCAGTATTATGGTACTGTAAAAAACTACTATCAGTTATTAGTTCAAAGCTCCTACCATGGCTATCTGTGATTTTTGGTCTTTGAAGCCCTTAAAATCCCTTAAAATGCCCTTTTCGGTCTTTGAAGGCCCTTAAAATCCGTCTATCCAAAAGTCTTTTGATACTTCCAGACTTCGAAACTTCAATCTGTGATAGAGAATGAGGTGTAGGAGATCCTCGAATTTCTTCTAACAGATTGCTATCGGTAAATCGTAAGCTTGATTGAGGCAAAATTACATTGTCGCCACTTACGTCAAAGATGCCAATAATAACAATATGATTTAAATATTTAAAGACCATATATACTGATGCGTTCTACGGGCTCGTGGATTTGGAGTAATTGATGAAGCATCAAATCACAATTTATTCGCTAGTAAACATTATTATACAGCACAGTTCCAAAAACACTTTTACACTCGTCGAAAAACTCTGATAAATATGCTGAAACAATCAGCAACTCAGCCTTCAGGCTATAACGGTGAAGACAGTTTCACGGCAAAGCACTAAACTACAGCTCCCGACTCGGTCGATCGCTCTCAAGCTAATTTCTAAATTCAAGATACTACTTCCTACCCTTACAGGTATATAGCTTTAACCAACCTTGGAGAAAATTCCAGAGAAAACCGGTAAAAATGCGGTCTAGAAAATTTTCGCTCCCCCTATGACATGTCGCCAACTTTGTCGCCAAATTTCGCCAAATCTCCCAGTCTTGCCTTTCCCTGCCACGCTCTAGCAACCCTAAGCTCGCCGTTGATTCACGCTGCTCAACCGGCAGACGACTTTCTCTGTTCCGCTGCAGGAGTTTCGTTTTCGGCCTGCTTTGCGGGGAAGCTATCTCACCGCGCAGTCGCTAGGCATTTTGCAGTAATACAGCATAAATCTGTCTGTAAGGCTAATTCCGAGAATGAATAAGGCTGATAAGAATGTTATTGAAATTTTATATAACTTGAATAATTTTATTTTGGAATAATGAAAATCGCTGAAAAACATCTTGGAAAAAAAAGCACTTAAGGTAACACCGAAAGATATATTGTTGTTGTGTTTTTACTTATGCTTACTTGTCTGAGAGTAACTTCAGCTCAATCCCACGAAATTCCTCGTGGGAAGAAACACAAGATTATGCCAGAACACCGGGACAGGGACGGGTCCGACGCCTCTCCCCTTCCACCAAATCACACGAGATAACTTTCGGCTCGTCGCATATTTAGAATGCCGCACCGACAATAACCGTTTACAACACCCATGCCTTCTTCGGGATTCGAATCCTTGCTCTTCGGCACGGCAGTCAGCGACGTTATCCACTATACCGATTGGGGTGGGTGGTGTAAAAGATGATAGAAAAAAAGTACTTCAGATAACAGTGAAAGAGGTAGATTTTATGGTAGGCCCAGAAATAATATGAATTTAATACCTTTGGTTATATAGCTATCACGAAATTCTGAAATTTAGGAAATACACAATAACGAATAATTTAACACATAAACAATATCGAAAATATCTGCCATTCTAATTTTACCACTGGAAGGTACGAATACAGCTATGGCTCAAGTACAGTAAAATTTGAAGTTAATAAAAGCGGAAACTTTAGACCAAAATAGGAAAAGTGCATTCAGCGGCCAATTTTTAAAAGTAAAATAAAAATCAAACTATTTTACTTAAAGAAATGAGACACGTCATAATAGACTCAGACTGTGAGGTTCAGGTGATGTAGGAAATTGGCAAATTCGAGTTGTAATCTCCTCTGTGGTCCAAAATGGCTGATAGATTAGTTTATCTTTCCGAGTTATTTTAGTGCAGCCAGAATTTCATCTCATAGATTGATTTAATGCGTATGGCCTCATCATTACACCCCGATCCTGCTTTTACTATATTTAACAGTGAAACTCATTACCCAAGAAGGATTAAAGAGGGACTGTGGGGTAAATTGCTTTGCATAAGTAACGGAAAGGAGCTTGAGTTCAGTTTCGTTGGCTGAGAAACATCACCTGCAAAAGCGCCTCAATAAATTTCTGCTTAATGAGATATGATTAATTATTATGGTTTTTTACTAACTATCATTATATGCTTTTAATAAAAATGTAAAATTTCGCGTTATTGGTATTTTCAAATGCATAGTAAAAGTATTTTTGTTTTAGTGCCATATATCTTGAAGAGTAATTATTAGACGAATTTCCTCATCTGGATATAAAAAAGGTTGGACAAAGTACAGAGGTTTATGTATTTGTAATTTTTCCTATTAAATTTTGCTGCTATAGAGTCTGGATAAATATATTTTAATGATTTTAATATATCTGTAGTATTAATTTCTATATGGAATGGCATTTAGATATACTTCCGCTTTGAAATACACTCTATAACAAAAAAATCGACGGGAAGGATTCAATAAGAGATCAGCCAATTGCTTGGAAATTTCCTATGCATAAATTATTTGACCAAATATGCAGACGTTTAAAATTTGGTTCCAATGAATGAATAGTGCGATCTCCAGCGCATAGGAACTGAGCATCCTGCAGATGTGTATAAGGAGCTGTTCTTGAATCGTTGTTAAAATTTTCTGTTGCTTTGCGACTTAGGATACCTTTCAACGACTGAAAAAGTGCCTCGCTGCAGGATTCGAGTTCATTACGAGCAACTGTCAGAGTTCGAAAGAGGTGGATTCGTTGGATTGAAAGAGGCATGATGGGCAAATCGGAGAATCGCTCGTCATAGGAGTCGAAGTGATGCTGGCAAGAATGGATGAACAATGGCAGATTTTAGCGTCATGATTGTAGAGGTCGAACTAGGACCACAGCAGATCGGGAGGACAGCGTGATTATCAGATCAGCTGTCAGAGCGCCTGATTCATCGTTATCAGCTATCAGACGTGCGACCCGCATACGAGTGTCCACCATGGCCTTTCACAGACGGCTCAGAGAGCGGAATCCACGCTCGTACCGACCGCTAAGCCACCTGCCCCTCACGCCTAAACACTGTCGAGCCAGATTACAAGGGTGCTTAGCTCGATCAGGTTGGAATGATGCTGACTGGAGACGTATAGTCTTTAGCGACGAATCTCGCTTCCAACTGTGTCGTGACAATCATCAAAGATGTGTCTTTAGACGCCTAGAGCGTGCCGATCCTGCTTTTACTATTGCACGCCATCCAGGCTCTCATCCAGGACTTATGGTCTGGGGTGCCATTTCCCTTAGTAGCCGGACCTCTTTGGTCGTCATTAGAGGCACATGTACAGCACAGCGGTAGGTCGACGACATTCTGAGACTTGTTGTTCTAATGTTCCTTTGTCAGTACCCTGGTTTTATTTTTCACCAACATGTAAGACCACATACGGCACATGTTGCTATGAACTGTCTTACAGCTTGTCAAACGCCTCTTTGGGCATCAACCATCGAAGATGTCTGGGATATGGTGGGAAGGCGACTGCGTCTGCCATTGAATGTTGACCTAACCTGAGAATTGGAGCAAATTTGGCAAGAAATACCACAGGAGAGCATCCGGGAGCATTATCAGTCTATTCCGCGCCGTGTGGCAGCTTGTATCCAGGCTAGATGTGAGTCAAAACCTTATTGAACTCTTTACTTTGTAACTATTAACTCTAAAATAAACCATTCAATTGTTCTGAATTTTAATCATTTCCTATTCTGTCCGTAAGGTTCCTATCTACCACATTTTGTCTCCATCGGACAACTCCTTCTCGGTGCTTCGATTTTTTTTTTGCTATAGATTATACATCCAATTTGGTTTATGTCTTGTTTAAAGGCCAAATCTTTTGTCTTATATACTACTCCAGTTCTATGAGTGAACACTGCTCGCAGTATGCTTGTTTACTTCTTTCGGAACAATGCTGCAACTGTGCATGAGCGTCAGTACGCCTGTGCCTACAATTCAGAAAAAAACGGCGCTGTAACTCTGAATTTTCAAGCAATTTTGTGTTTCTTGCATAGTTTTTCCGTGTATTCATTAGCTGTTCCGTACCACATACCAGTGTCGATAGTCTTATGATTGTCCAGACTGCCTTACAACAGTTCCAGAGTTCTGAAATTATTTTCATAACTTAAAGATTGTTTGTAAAGAATATTCACACGTCACACTGCTTCCGTGGCTGTCTGTCCTGTCTTTAAACTGCTGATGATTCGCCACTTCATAAACTCATCTAGATGATACTTCGGCCATAACAAACGTTTTGTGTCTGTACACACTGAAATCAAATGCTGTGTTGCAGAAATTCACTCAGATGTTCTGTGTGTGTGAAGGACATGTTTTGACGTCAGAAGCATTGATTTACGTATCAGAGACCGTTTGATCACTGTTGTTTGATGATACTAATTAGGCTTATCTTTCACACATTCCTCGGAAAAATAGATTTGGTCAAATGGATATTTCATAGAACACCATCATTTTTGTGTCCTTTGCTACTGAATAAGATAAATTTGGACATGAGCATACATTGCTTTTCATATTATTCCCATTTCTTTTAACATGTTAAAAAAATCGGTAATTAATAATGACTCGTAGAGACAACTCACAGTTTGAAGTTAGTATACGTGTGGTATAATTTGAGAAATAAAATTCATAAAAAATTCCTAAAAACGCATGTCGTAACACGATTTCTATTTCAAGTTAAAATGACATTTAAAACATGAAACTACGGTTTTTACTGCGTATATCACATTTAAAGGGCAAAGAACGGCAGTATAGCCCGTTACCAACAGAAAGTATGCATGTCTGCTTACTGAAATAGTTAAACTTCACCCTTTTTGTAAACATAAATTTCACTTCTTTATATTCTGCTATGTATGACATTCATTTCAAAACTTTGCAGAGTCATTAGGTATTTTTTGAAGCAGGAGATATGAAAAATGTTCAATGCCCTCGTTGAGACTCGAACTCTTGGTCCTCTTGAATACGCGCTTAGAGTATGCTTCCAATCACACAATGAGGGCTTGCGGAAAGGAGAGATAAAATACGTTATACACTCCCACTTTTTAAAGGGCGATTGGGTTTAGGGAACCCAGTCTGAACACACTAAAATCCTGGTGGTCACGAATTATCTCTACCACCTTTTAGTTCGGACGCCGCACTGTAGAGTCATTAGGTTATTTAGAAGCAGACGACATGAAAAAAGAGCAATGCCGAGTGTGCTACCGTTACACCACAAAGGTCAGCAGAAAGAAGGGAGAAAGTGCCTTATGCCTTATGTACTTCACCTTTTAAAGGGCTTTTATCAGTTTGAGGATTAGGTCACCCAGTCGCCAAATACTGATGGTGAAGAATCACTATCCACCCCATTTTTAGTTCGGGTGCCACTGCAGAGTCATTAGGTTGTTTAGAAACAGAAGGCATGAAAAAGGAGCAATGCCGAGCGTGGTGCCGTTACACCACGAACTCCGTTATATACTCCCCCGTTTAAAGAGCCTTTATCAGGTTGGGGATTACCGGGCCCAATTGCCAAATTCTGAAGGTGAAGAAATGTTTTCCACCACCTTTTTAGTTCGGTCGACAGTGTAGAGTCATTAGGTTACTTTTGAAGCAGAAGACATGAAAAATGAGCAATACTCTCTCCTGGACTCGAATGCTGGACCTCTCGAATATAAGTCGAATATGCGTCGAATATACGTCGAATATGCGTCGAATATGAATTCCAGTTATACCACAAAGGCATGCGGAAAGGAGGGAGAAAATACCTTGTAATTTATGTGGTTTTTGATAAAAAAGAAGGAATAATATTACAGATTTTACAACAGGTTATTGAAAAGTGTCAGGAATTTTATTTGTAATGGCTTTTTGATTTGGTCATAAAGCAGAAATTTTCGGAAATCCTATAAAGCAGAAAATTTTGTGTTGCATAAATCTGAGACTTTAATCATATTTTTTTAATTATCCAGATTTATCACAGAATATTTAGCAGGTTATTTCTCACGTACGGGGAAATGTACCTTTCCGTGTATTTAGGGGAAAATGTAGGAGAAAAAAAAGGGAAGACTAATCTGAAATAAAATGCATTTCTTAACACTTGAGGATTTCTGATTATCACTCAGCGTTATTCTTACACGAAATAGAAATGCTGTCGGTTATTTAAATATAGGCTGCTCTAAGAAGGTCAGGTAAAACTTCCTTATTCAAAAACAAATCAAACTTTGTAGAATTTTAAAATTTTCATAATTTTCTTATGAATTCCTAAATGTATTTTAGGACCCATATAAAATAATGTGTTAATTAAACTAAACGTTACAATTTCTACATTTTAAATATAAAGTAGTGTTCTCCTGAGTGTTTAATTTGGAATTACGTTTTCTTAGAATGAAAATTTTTTAATTCTGAACTTATTTATCTCATCAGTCATTTCAGGAAAAACAAAGTTTTTCAAACGGGCAAAGTGTTTATAATTTACGGGTTTGTTAAAGAAACAAAGAACCAAAATTTAGGTTGGATTATGTTGAATGAATACGGCAAAGCACATAATGCCTATCGGCTTTACGTAAAGGATGCCTTCTAGGAGGACTTTCTGAGATAAATTGGCTAGTGTTTACGTTACACAAGGTTAAAACTAGGACAATCAACCATGCGGCTATTTCATCATCTTGAGTTCGAAATGAGTTCGAACTATGAGCGTTTATCGGTCTTCAGCAACACATTGCCTTAAAACAACGGAGTTTATTGAATAATATTAATATATTACATTTTGCCGAGTGGCAACTGTTTCACGCGCTGGAGATAAAAATCTTTTATTTTGTACTCTGTTACCACTGCTCGCTTTCATATCGCTGACTTTATTTACCAAAAATTCATTTAATTCGTATCAAATCTGAAATAAATTAAAAACAAGTTCGAAATTCAAAATTCTGTGTTCAGCGTGTTCATGTTTAGGTTGAAGACTACTGTGTATTCCGAATTTGGTGATTTTAGGTGCTGCTGTTTATCCGTAATGTGAAGAATATACAAATATACATATAAACACATACTTCATTATTTAATATTAGACATTTTTTCATAAAAATATTTTAAGTTTTGTTAGAGAAATCCCGATAAATCTAACTTGTTCTAGAATCTCTGAATTTTAAGCACTTACTAATCTATTCCTTCAAAACGTTAATTTACACACAATATTTTTTACTTTTTATGAACCTAAATAAATTTCTACATTCATTTATGCTTAATTATTTAATTTTATCGTACTTAGTTAAAAAGAAATTCACACTTAAGATCTGAAATTCATTCGAAACTTATTTTCTGTTTATATATGTAATATGAATTGTAGCCAGTGCTATTTTCTGATTCCTGCATCCTGGTATATCACATTTTGAAAGGATTTGTTATTATTTTTGATACCAAAAATAGAATTTCTGAGCTTTTCGTTTTTGAAAAATTCAATCTCTGAGGCCGCCGTCAGCTAAAATAACAGGATTCGCTTTTCCTCTTCTAGAGGTGACACTTTCTATGACACCAATGTTAAATGCTTTCTTTTTAACTTAGGAAGATACGCAAGGTAGTCAGATGCATGAAGGTGAAAAGGCTCGATTTTGTTTCTTGAAATTTTTATGCCTTAATTAATTAACCTATCATAAATTTTTCGCGAGAATAGCTTCCATAAAAGTGTCTGGACGAAAACGTTTTGACTTTTGTTTTTTCTCTCGTTGTACAATCATCCTTATTTTTAATAATAATAAATGATAAACGTTATTCGAAGATTTACTTTATGCTTGCATGTAAAATATGAAAACAGCCAGTGCTGTTTTCAGAATTTCTAATTCCAATAAATCTGTATCTCACATTTTGGAAATCTTTGTATTTTTTTTTTATTTCTGATGTGAAATTTAAAATTTCGTATTTTCAGGAAACAAATAAATTAGCCACGATTTTTAACTGCTTTTTCCACGGTTACCAAAAGCGACCAATGAAATCTTTTACTCCGCGTGCAATGGAACAGATTCCCCTTTCATCGAAATCAACAAATTCCCCCCCCACACACACACATATAAAATGAAATCAACAACAATTACCGGCGTTAAAACCGACTTTTTCTAATTATTCTCATCAGCATTCGTATTTGAGAAAACTTATTGATATATAACAAGGTACATTTTATATATGTATAACATGTTATTCAGCATAATTAAAGAAAGATAAATAGTTAAAAATTTAATTACAAATCATTGTTTGTTGACTTCTTTAAGGAAAGTTTTAATTCCAAACGAGATAGTAAAAAATGGCATATATTGGGTTAGAAACAAAGTAATTTAGATTTGCTCAAAGAGATAGAGTTACGTTCCTTCATTTATTCTTTTGTCAATCTTATGCTTTTTCCTTTTGATGTTTGACAGCTGACAGTCTTATGATGCAGTAAAAAAATCCGTACATTTTTTTTTTACAATTGTTAGTTTACCGGTAGTTTTTACATGGAAAGCGGAAATAAATATTTTTCACATATTTTAATTTTTAATTTTTGAAAACGCAAGAAAGCGGCTGAGGCTTACAAAGAAATACGTGGCGTTTCTAGTGTTGATTGATTAACAAAACGCCTGTGTCTGAATTAGTTTAAAAAGATTTATTCTGGAGACTTTTCTCTTGAAGATGACCAACGTTCCGATCGAACTTCTGAAGTTGATGTTGACGATGTTGAAACCACAACTGAATCGAATCACTACATAACTGATGGAGAGATTCCAAAATGGTTAAATACGTTGCACACAAAAATCGAAAATCATATAAGATATCTAGGACTCGTTAAGAAGCTTGATATTTGGGTTTTACACGAATTGAAAGAAATCCATTGAACATTAATGAATCAGTATTTGCGATACACAATTCAAATGTAAAGCAAGCGAACCTTTTTCGAAACGAATTATCACTGTTGATGAAAAATGGATCTTCTACAACAACATTAATTGAAAACTACCATAGTCCAAGCATGATGAATGGGCACAAATCGAAAGCTAAATTGCATTAGGAAAAGATCATGTTGTCAATTTGTTCGGAATTATAAAAGTGTTGTGTATTCTGAGCTGCTTCCAAGCAACCAAACAGTCAACTCAAATGTTTGCTGCCAACAACCTGAAGAAAGTAATCAAAGAGAAAAGAGCAGAACTGGCAAATCGTAAAAGAAACGTGTGTCCACCAAGACAAAGCGAGGTACCACACATTTTTCTCAACGTATACAAAATTATTGCAGCTTGGTTGGGGAGTAATGCTGCACCCTCCATAAACTCAAATATTTCACTATCGGGTTGTCATTTATATCTAGGTTTACACGTGTTCTTAAATTTTATCAAGTTTAGCAACAATGATGACCTTAAATCGTACTTAGATGAGCTTTATGCAGATTATGCCCAGAAGCTTTATGAGCGTGGAATCGTAAAGTTGTCAGAAAGATGGCAAGAGTCATCGAACAGAATAGAATATATTTCAATCATTAAATTTTATTCTTTGTGTTAAAAAATTTAGTTTTTTTTTTTCACACTAGGAAATCTAAATTACTTTCTTGCCAACCCCATATTTTGGTAACTACAGTTCTTGCATAAAAAAGCACGACTATGTCTTGCAAAAGAACTATTGTCGGGATGTTGCAAGCTATAGCAAAAAAACCTCTGCTGCGAAAGAGCTACATGTGCATCGGAGTCTTATTGATAAGCTGCGATATCACTAACAAAGGGATCAAAACCCAAGTAGAAGATGTTTATCTGGACCTCGGAGGATTACAGTAACCACAAACAATGGCTTCCTGCTGCTGTGTGGAATATGCCGTAGATCACTAACAACACAACTGTCGTCGCAAGTCTCTACTGCTGCAGAACGGCCCATGTCCCTCCAAATTGTGTCCTGTCGATTGTATACAGATGCACTTACGCCCAATGACCTGTGGTCTGCGTTTGTCTGTTCCTAGCGTGTCAGCGCGCGGTTGACTTGGGCCAGAGAACATGGCAGTTGAACACCAGAGCAGTTGGGCCACAAACGCTTTACGGAGTCTCGATTAAATAGCTATAATCATTACCGGAGGGCAATGACATGGCGAGAACCAGGGAATTCTGTCTGGCGTTAAACATCGCCGAAGGGGTGGGCTGGTATAGCAATGACCGACCTCTATGTCATTCCTTGTGGTTCGTCACACCAATCCGATATCGCGATGGAATTCTACACTTGTGCGTTCTTTTATCCTTGCAATGGGCTAAAAGCGAACGATATGTAGTATTTATACTGAAGTATATGCACTTGTAGAGACAAGCTACGATTGGTTAATTTTGGGTTTTAGTTTCGTTTTTCAAGCAATGTTATATAACATGGAAGGATCTTCAATTTGGGAGAAAAGATGAATTTAGCCGGACAGCCCCAAATTTAGAATAGTTAATTTTGAGGTTACCAATTATTCTTAAAGCCATCATAGTATTTTGTTACATCTTACATATTCCAGCCTTCAAAATAGAGGATGAGAGAGAAGGGTTGGGGGAAAAGCATTAGCGAAGCAAGCGAAAGTTTATCATATGAAGAAAGACTTGAGGAAGCATCAAGGACTTAGCCTGCAGGTTTTCCTATGCCCCCGTCATTATTCATGACCTTTGTCATACATAGATTATGTAACGTAAGAACTTACATACATTATGTATGTAAGAACGATTTATGAACGATAAAGCCAGCCGGCTTAGAGCTCGATGGGTGCGGAGTTATCTAGAGAGAGAAACTATTTCATAGCTACAGTGGCCTGCTAGATCATCGGACTTGAATCTCATAGGGCTTGTATGGGACATATTGGGACGACAGGTAGCAGGTCGCAGTGTGCCGCCAGGCAGCCTTGACGAGCTCCGTCATTCATTACCACAGGAATGAGTGCTACTGCCACAACAAGCGATCTAAGGCACTACTGCCAGCTTGCTTCACTGTGTTCAACCACGCAACTTAGTTAGAGGGTATACCTGTTATTGGCTTGATTTTCCATTGCACATTCGTCTGCCCCTTTTAGTCTTTCGCAATGTGTTGGTCATAATATGCGTATTTTTGTACGTGTTTGCTGTGTGGTCTAGTAATGTCACACCAACCTCTTGGATCCACCCACATCCATTAAATAGCTTCTGTTCCATTTTCTGTTTTGCCTTTGTTGCTTATTTTTTTAGCAGGAGTGAACATGATATATTGTTTTGTTTGGTTCACTGATTTGTCTGTAGTTACAAGTTTCGATTCACATTACTGGTTGGATGCAGTCAAATGGCGTTTAACAAAATAGTTAACATACCACTAAAAGGATGTTTATATTTAAATTTTAGCTCTTTTGTACACCCATAGAATTGGAAATAATAAATTTGCAATTTCTTTTGGTTACTCATAATTAGCCTTTTTGTTTTGGTTTACAACGCTTTATTATTCGTTTATTTGAATACATTAGTCAGTTCCCTGGAAACCCTAGTTGCCTAACTGGAAGCAAGTTTTCGATTTACCAGGGATCAGATGATCAAATCTTAAAAATATATTAACATAACCTTTCTTATTTACTATTAAATGAACAGAAAGAAACAGCTTAAGCGACAGACTAACATCCGCTGCTTGCGGATGTGTAAGTTAATGTAAGTTAAAGTTAAATTCCAATAGAAGTAGTGCAGTTTGAGACTATGCACACAATAAACTTCTTAAATTCTGCTGGCCCAAAATAATTTATGGCGTATATTTTAAACGTCGGCTAGGAAGATGCTAAAGCTGGAATAAATTTTGAGAGATCTGGCGCGAATAAGTAACAGCAAGTTGAGCTGTCAGTAGCTCTCAACTCTAAACATTCAAACTCTCAGCTGAGATACACAGTAAATAATTTAGGTTATAGTAAACTATAGTAAAATTATAGTTTGTTTTAGTATAGGCCAAAATCATAATAACTAGTTAACTTACATAACATAACATATTAGATGTTTAACAATCTTTCAAAAAATAAATAGATATATGACGCATTATTTCCAACTTATTTTTTAAAGAAAATAACAGTAACTCACTCATGCAAAACAATTTATTTTTAAATAAACTTATCAACGATTTCTCAGTTATAGTTTATGCGAATGCGCTTGGAGAGAAGTATAAGAAAAAAAAGAGGGAAAAAGTATAATTCTCCTGATTTTGTAGTTTCTCCTTGGAAATCAGGAAAAGGAGAAATCTCCTGAAATGAAAGCAAAGCACAGTAATCTCGCCTGCTTTCTCCGAAACACAGATATCGTCTCATTTGAATGAACTGAAAGCTAAACTTCAGGGAAAAGAAAAATGTTCTTTCCAAATGCGGCAATTTTTTGTTGGAGAAAAGACGAATCAGAAATTCTCTGGAAAATGTAGAAGAGCTTGGCGATGTGAGCAGTCGCCGCTTTTTTTTTATCTGTCTTCTTTCGATGGAATCTGTGGCTGATTTAAATGAATTTAAAACTAAACTTCGATGGGAACATGCAAGATTTACATCGCAATTGAGACTTTTAAATATTCTCACCGTTAATGCTAGACATAGATCAGTGATTCTCAACCACAGTGCCGAGGCACTTTTGTGTGCCTCCAAATTCTTAAAGCGTGCCGTAAAATTTTAGAAATGTATATAGTAGAAATTATAATAGGTTTAATCCCAGTATACGGTACACATGAGAATTGCTGATATTCGGTTTTTAGGGCATTAAATAAACGCGCTAATTGTGGTACCCAAGCCGATTTTGGTGTTCTGAAGGAGAGCGTAATTCGAAGCATTTACGCGCATGTTCAGCAAATAATTTAAATTGAGAAGTTCTGATTGGTGCAGATGGGAGATTAGTTTACTTATCAGACATTTTGTTATTTTTAATAACATGAGTTCAATTATGCAACGGCCGAAAGAAAATATATTAAATGCAACAGATAAACTGGTGGGATTCCAAAAACAAATAACTTTATGGAAAAATAAAGCTCAAGAAGGCAATATGGACAACTTTGAGTCAGTCCCAAAATATTTTAACAAAACTGTTCATAAAATTGTTATTGAGCATTTGATAACATTAGAGGAGAGAATTAATCATTATTTCCCAAATTTAGATATAAAAAAAGTTCATGGAGTTCGTAATTCATTTGTGATAACGAATACTTCTGTATTTGAATTAACTTTGAATGAAGAGGAAGAACTAATTTTGCTTTCAAATAATCAAGATTTAATTTTAAAATATTCGGAAGAATCAATCAATTCATTTCGGATTAACAATAGATGCGATTATCTCATGAAGTCCAAAAACCTTTAAAAATATTATTACAATTTTCTACATATTATTTGTGGGAATTCGGATTTTCAGTTTGAACCAACATGAAAGATCGAGGCTGTTAAATGTAGAAGACGGTATGAGAGTAGCATTGTCATGTTTGCGACGAAATATAAATGAAATTATCAAAAAACATCCAGCTCAAATTTCTCATTAAATGTGTTCTTATTATTACCTTGTAATTAAACCCTTAATAAACGTATTGCTGTTTTTGTAGTACATATTTTTTTTACATTCAAAATTATTATCATAAAATATTTGACACAGTGTCTTATAGGTAAGTAAACAACTTTTAAATATCTTTTCCTTTGTGTGCCGCCAAATTTTGAAATCGTTAAAAGTGTGCCACGACAGAAAAATGTTGAGAATCACTGCACTAGATTATTCCTATTTTAAAAATAAACCGAATTATAGATAATCTTGTCTTGATTAGCATAAATATATATTAGCATAAATATTTTTGTAAACTGAACGGATATTAAACTTAAGTATGTACAGGGAAAATTTGGCTCACGAACGCCAAATAATTGCTTTGAAAAGAGGACTTTGCATGTACGTTCGGAGTGCAAAGCTAATGGAATTAATTAAATCTAATGCATACACTATATTAATGAACACACAATATTTTAACATAATGCTAAACATATAATAAATCTGATGTGGACACCCCACAGCTTTCTTGTACGGCTTATTAAATTATACACATTTTTGTTTGCACTTCATTTAAACGTATTTCCTCGAAGTATTCTAACATAAAAGCAAGTTGAAAATGACATTAAAAACTGTAAATTTTGAAATTTAATATCCGAGTCAATTTTTGTTGCAAGAGAGTCAAATGTCTTATAATTTTTTTTCATATCTCCAGTATAAAACTTTCCCAAATACACAGTCCAGTCACATTAATGTGACCATCTGTCAAAAGCCAGAATAACCACCTTTCGCAGAGCGGACTGCTGCGAGACGTGCAGGAAGAGAGTCACATAGGTCCCTGAAGGTGTTCTCTGGGATGTTGAGCCATGCCGACTCTAATGCCGTGGCCAGCTGCGCTAGATTACGCGGTTGAGGATCCATGGCGCGAACAACTCGATCGAGATGGTCCCACAGATGCTCGATTGGGTTTAAGTCAGGTGAGTTTGCTGGCCAGGGGAGGACGGTAAACTCATCCTGGTGCTCTTCGAACCACGCACGTACACTGGCAGCTGTATGGCACCTCGCATTGTCCTGCTGGAAGATGCCATCATCCTGAGGAAAAACAATGCGCATGTAGGGGTGAACATGGTCCGCAAGGACAGATGCGTACTTGTATTGATCCATTGTGCCTTCCACAATGATCAGTGAACCTAGAGAATGCCAGGAAAACATTCCCCAGACCATAATGCTCCCGCCTCCAGCTTGGACCGTTCCGGCAATGGTTGCAGGGTGGTTCCTTTCAGAGGTTTCACGCCTTATACGCCAACGTCCATCTGTCCGATGGAGCATAAAACGCGATTCATCCGAAAACGCAACCTGTCGCCACTCAGTGGACGTCCAGCTGCTGTACTGGCGTGCAAATTCTAGCCTTCGCCGTCGATGAACAGCAGTCAGCATAGGTGCACGAACCAGGCGTCTGCTTCGGAGGCCCAGACGCAGCAATGTTCGCTGAATAGTACTTTGGGAGACACTTTTGGTAGCCCCTTGGTTCATTTTGGTGGTCAGTTGCTCAACGGTAGCCCGTCTATCTGCCCGAATGCATCTCCGCAACCGTCGTTCGCCTCTGTCATCTATGGCCCGTGGTGCACCACATTTGCCACGTCGCTGATTTTGGACAGTCCCATTTTGCCATGCACGGTACACTTTTACCACGGCGGCACGCGAACAGTTCACAAACTCAGCCGTTTCGGAAATGCTTCCACCCTTGGCCCGAAAGCCAATGATCATGCCCTTTTGGAAGTCGGATAAATCGCTTCGTTTCTGCATTACGCCAACGATTGAAATGTTTTCCGAAGCCCTCACACACCCTTTATATACGCTCAACTGCACTGTGCTGCCACCTGCCTCCTGTGATTGGTTATTTAACTCTGACATGGAAAGTACGTGGTGGTCACATTAATGTGACTGGACTGTGTATGAGTATGGAGACCGGGGTATCTCATTAAAAGTTAGATTTCGTTATTTGTTCAAAATATTTATTTTTAAATTTGATGCTACCCAAACATGAATATTTTCGTCATTTAAGAAACTTCTGTAATTGGAAGACGTGTTTGAAACCAGTTCTAGGATAAGGAGAATACAATAAAGCATATCTTCGGAAACTCTACGGTGTACTTGACCATTAAACCAAAGAATCTCTGATTCCATACAAATTCTTTCATTGAACTGTCAGACAGAGCTCTATTCAAGACTAACGTTGTGCTGGATATTTAACAATTTTCGATGATGATGATGAAGGCGTCGACTGGGGGTTGGTATCGAACATGCACCGGCAATTTATCGGTATAATCAAGATCCCACTGATTCCAAAAAATTATTAATCATTAAAATTGATAATTAATTGCTTATTGATATAAAGTTGTACCATAAAGTAAAAAAAGAATTCATGTAAAATACATGTAATAAAAAATACCTTAATATGTTTTGAAAACAGGTTAAATATTTTTGAACAATATGATTTAAGCAATTTTATGCTAAATATTAAGAAATTACGTTCGTGCATCAAGCGCAACCAACTCGTTATTTAAAACTTTTCTGGAATTAGAATGTGTGATTGTGTTTTTGAAAACCAGTTTATATTTATAAAATTAAAAATAATAATAATACAAAAAATAATCAAACATAAATGTAATAAACCATTTTTTCAAAATTTTTGTTTCAATTCTTAAATTAATTGTTATCAAGTTATTTATGTGAAGTTAGTTTTATTTTGATTATGCTGTGTATGTTAGCATATGTGAGTGGAACGATTAAGAACACAATTCCTTTAAAAGGATCTGCACAGGAAAGGTTGGGAAATCCAGAACTATATAATAACTAAGGCACAGCTGATGCCCGTTCTTTCTTGCTTCACCTTTCCTATTACTCTTTATAAGGCGACCGAATTAAAATATAGCTAATGCCGTCTGGATTTCGTGCATCTCCCCAATCGTCTGCCTTTATGTAGGGGAGAACGTAAACATTTTTCCATTCCCCCTCTGCTACCTTCATGAGGTAAGTGGCTAGGACGTCAAGTTTAAGTTTGCGCTTTTAGAATGGACAGTTCATGGTCATTTCTCTCCTCTCAAACTATCGCTCATAACCACGGTAACGACTGTTGAGGAGAAAAAGTCAAATTCTCTGATTTACTAAAATTACCTAATTTCCTCTGAGAAAACTTGGCATAGCTAAATTTTTAAAATTGTTCTTTATGCAAAACTTGTTTATCCATGCAGCTCACTGGAAGAAACTTAAAATTTCATTTTGAAATCAGTAATGAAATAAATACATAATATTATTTAATACCTATCCAAAATGCTTTGTAGCGTACAAAGAATTATCATTTTAACTAAAGAAAGGTTTTGATGCATAGTATAATCCATAACATAAATGTAAAATGTAACTTGAATGCAGACTTTTACTTAAAATGTTTAAAAAAAAAGGAAAGGTATAATTTTAAGTTAAGTACTGAAACTTAGGTAGTATTGATTACAGATTTACTTTAGTATCATTTATTTAACATTAGCATGACAATTGCCATCTTCAATACGTGGATAAAATCCTATCATTGTACATTTAAAATATATTGACTTTTTTATCTTTATATTTTATTAATATGAAATAAAAATCTGAAAGGTCTGACTTTAACGGTCGCCCAAAAGGGTTTGTTAAGTTTTTTTATGCTCTCGCTGAGCTCGCAGTCTACCAAGCTACTGCTACACTCACTCCTACCAACGCATATTGTTTTTTGTCTTTTTAATTTTATTAGTAAGCATAATTTTCTTCGCCTGATGCCATATACAGTTCAACAACAAAAGTACAGAAATTTTAAAAGCAGAAAGGCCATATACATTTAGAATGCCGGATACAGCATTAAGCTTCGGCATACGTTTTCTGTTGTGTATAGTCTTTTCTCAGTTCATCATTACTAAGATAGCTCTAAAAAACACTTCTTTTGCATTTCTTTATTAACATATTGTGCTTTTACTTTATTTACTAAATACCACTTTCCTAGCGCTTACACCACTTAAAATTCGATTCAACAGCAAAATCACAAAATATTTAAAAACAGCATATCTTTAGAATTTCCGACAAACAATCCCACGCTTTGGAGATAATTGTGCTTCATTCCGTACAGTGTTGCCACTGCTTGTATTTCAAATCGTTGAGTTTGTTAATAAAAAATTCATTTCCAAATTCGGTCTTTCAGGTGCCTACATTCGGGTGGAGGACTACGTTATTCAAAATTTGATTGCTTTAGGCACGGTTGCTTTTTCACACTGCGAGAAACATGCATACGTTCATTCAGACTCTTTCAAACTCTTAATTTCTTTAAATATAATGCATAGTGATAATATTTCGTGGCGACAATTTGAAACGTGATCAACCTTTTATAGTAATTCAGCAATTATTTATAGTGATTTAAAGTGATCCAGCGCAAAATTCCGTTCCGAGATTAATATCTCATTTGCCACTTAAGTCCCTTTGGGGCTAACAAGTGGACGAAATAAACAGTTTTCATGTTCAGCGATGAATAGAAGTTCATCGCTGTATGAGTGCTTCATAGAGTAAATATATTCTTATACAAATATATTTATTGCAATGGCAATAAAATGAAATGCAGTGGCTAGGCTTGTACTTATGAAAGGGAAAGGATTCTCAACAACCTTAAAAACTAAACAAACAATTGCGAATACAGTCTACATTCATTATAAAGACGACTTGTTATAGAAAATTTTCCATTGCAATGCACTGGTATAAAAATCTCCCAGATCATAAAAGTGCATTAAATCCACTTTTATCATAACGATCACTCGTTAGAATGCCCCTTTTCTGTTGTAGATTGTTATAATGAGCTTCAACTCTTATACTAGTTTCTGTCAAAGAAGATGTATTCGTGTTTGTTTCTGAACGAACCAAGTTTTTTTTTTCCTAATGTTCAAAATATAAAATTTGAAAATGTACAGAAAAATCTAGGTATTACTTGCTAAGAAAGAAATTAAATGCATACGCATATTCAGAAGCAAAGGAAAAACAATGCTGTATTTATTATTTCAAACCTAACAGTCTCATAAATTCTTCAAACGTGTGATGCTTGTAAAATTCACTAATACAGAGAGTTCCAAAAAAAGAGCTCATCAAACTTCTAAAAGTTGCGCAAATTCTAAGGTGGATATTAATATCAACAATTATTTCAATATAATAATTATTTCAATACTTGTAAATAATATTAAGGGATTTAGCTGATTTAGTAAAATTGTTTACTTATAATGCATTTCTTCCATTTTCTTAGCATGCCTTCGTGGTGTAATGGTCAGAGCACTCAGCGCGTATTCGAGAGGTCCGAGGTTCGAGTGCCGGCGAGCGCGTTGCTCAATTTTCATGTCTCCAGCTTCGAAATAACCTAATGTCTCTATAGTGGAGCCCGAACTAAAAGAGGTGGTGGATGAGGATTCTCCGCCAACAGGATTTGGCGATTGGGTCACCTAACCCCCAGTCGTCCCTTAAAAGGGGGGAGTATATAAGGTATTTCTCCCTCATTCTTAGCAGGCCTTCATGGTGTAATGATCAGCACACTCGGCGCGTAATCAAAAGTTCCGAGGTTCGAGTCCTGGCGAGGGCATTGTTCATTTTTCATGTCCCCTGCTTCGAAATAACCTAATGCCTTTGCAATTTAATAATCTTAACAAAAGTTAAGTGAATTAGCGCTATGATTGAAACAAGAAGACAAAGCAGTGAGAAGATTAAAAATAACCTTTTTATTTAAACACAATTTAGAGTATAAAATACTCTCTTGAGTTACAATGTAAGCCAGAACTCTCGGTGATGCAACTAAATAGAACAATCAAATTTAATGTAAACGTGAAACAGTATTCAAATGCTACATAAAAATTATTATACTAGAAGCTGGCTCATTAACTCTACCAGAGAATCAGAATTAAAGTATCGGGAGTGATAGAAAGCAAAGCCGAATAATTACAACTATCAGAGCTTGCAGAAAACTAACATGTAGCTTGCACACGATGCCAGAAACACGTTCTGTCTCAAAATCCAAAAAAAGACCTCTGTTTAGAGTCTGGCTACTCATTTGCATTCTCCTGAGTAAAACGAAAAGAAAAAGTTTTAGTAAAGGTGGTTATTATAAATAACTATTGAAGTAACATAAAGTTCCCCCAAATTATATCACTTGAAATTTTAGTTCCGCTTTTTACAGTTAGTTTTAAAAACTATTTGTTTGAATGTAAGATAGAAATGTTCGTAAGTCTACGAAGGCAATGATTTTCCTCTTCCTAACCTAGTTTCGAGAAACGGGGAGCGTTCACTATACGAAATCAATTAGTTGTCTCAGATCAGACAAAATGGACGATGTCAAGGATAAAATGTTGAAAGCACTAGTAACGATTGAGAGAAAGATGACATCGTAATTACACTCACTTCCAAAAGTTAAGCACGAAGGTGTAAAATGCAAAAAAATTAACAAATACTACTTTGATTGACACAAAATTCGGCAGGAAAGTAGCATATATATTTATGAATAAAACAAAATCAATAAATATATACAGAAATGAAAACAATATTAAATTTTTCTAAGTTATCATATAATGGCATACTGGAGACTTAAACAGAATTATGTATAAAGTGAAAATAAACAGCATACAATGAAAAAAAGGACATTAATAGAGTATGTGATTCTCCTCATCCGTATACAAAGTTTACACCTTGTGACCAGGCTTTCAATTAGGTGGTGAACCACCGCAGAATTAAGCAATCGCCACTCTTCCTGTAGAGCAGTTTCCAGCTCAATAAGAATGGCTGGAGGTGGGAAACGTGAAGATACAGCACAGCCAAGAGCATCACAAAGATTTTCAATCGGACTAAGGTCGGGAGAATATGCTGGCGACGCCATACGCGCAATCCCTTCACTCTTCAGGCAGTCATCGACGATGTCAGCTCTATGGGGACGAGCGTTATCGTCCATCAAAACAAAAGTAGGGCCAACTGCTGCAGCGTACAATCTCACAATGGGTTCTAGGACTTCATCTCGATACCGGACAAGCGTCAAAGAACCTCGTTTAAAGATGAGCAGGTCGGTGCGGTATCCTAATGAAATCCCTGCCCACACCATAATGCTTCCTCCTCGGAATGCGTGATGTTTTGGGACTGATTGCGTTTTCGTTGTTCACGCCATATCCTTATCCTCTTGTCATCTGGGTCCAGAGCAAATCTTGACTGATCAGTAAACATGACATTGCCCCAGTCAGACACATTCCAATTGACATGTTCCCGGCACCACTGTAATCGTTCCCCTCTTGATTGTCCAGATAGAGGAACACAAACTCGAGGTACCCGGGCGTACAGTCCATTCATATGTAATCTTCGGCGTACAGTCCATTCATATGTAATCTTCGGCGTACAGTAGCTGCAGATCTCGCCTTACCAATGGACGCTGTAACCATACATGTCACACTTGTGGAGGTCTCTCTGTGATTCCGCTTGGCTACAATAGCAATATATCGAACTTCCGCGGGTGTCGTATCCCTTGGGCGACCGGCTAGGGGTCTTCGGACAACTGTCTGTGTGGTTTGGAATTGTTTCCATAAACGTGAAATTACAGAAAGATGAACGCCAAAGAAAACAGCAACATTTGTGATCGACTGTCCTGTTTCAATGCACCGCACAGCACGCCAGCGCTCAGAATCTTCCATTCGTCTTCTGAAAGTCATAGAAACACATATGTCTTGAAAAGAAATTGTACGAAAGTTTTAAACACACTTACAATCAACTTCTGTAACCCTTCATAAAGGTGGCTTCTTATAAGACTGCCTTTTTTGCATATTTCTGGACATGAACGCGCGATTGGCTGTTACCTAACATATTTGCATACTTCTATTTAACTCTGCAGTGAATTGCATCCTCCCTAATTCTGATTGGCCTCCGGAAATTAGCGTTTTCCTCTCCGTGCTTAACTTTTGGAAGTGAGTGTAAATTTATGCGTTGCGAGGTAATGCTTTGTTATAAACATTTTCGCCTTAAAATTATCTACATCTTGTGCGAAACAAACGGTTTTTGCAGCCGATAGCATAATCTGCAGTTAAAATTTCAAGTGATGTATGACCTGTTATAGTATAGACTGTCAACAATCTGTTGCCATTAACAACATAGATTTTAACTGAAATTTCCACTCATATGTTACTTGTAACAGTGTAGGGATGTCATCAATTGAAAACATCCGTTATTAACAGCAGTACAGTATCTTCAGATGAAATTTCATGAGATATATTATTTGTAACGTAGTTTTGTTTGGTGGGCGGGACATCAAAGAAGCAAACAAAGACAAGAAATGGATTGAGGAAATCACAAATATTCCATAATGGTCAAGGGACAGATCTGTCGCCACTTTTCGCCTCGCTACTGGCCATGATTGCCTCTTCCGCATCTATATCCAATAAAAATTCTACCAAACTTACTCTACCAAGATTTCAAGTACTCTTTGCCAATTGTGCAACATTTATGAGGAAATGGACACGAAACATTTGAGTTACTACCCTGTACTGGGCTCCAGATACTTGTGGGAGAAATACTGAAGAGCTCGGCACAAGGTGAGCGATTTATAGACTTAATGTACTTTTAGTTTTATTACTTGTTCCTTCTATTTGTATTTCTGACTATAATTGACTTCCAATCTGCCATTGGAAATAAAGAAAAAATATTTGTAACAGTATAGAGCTGTTCCATTTGAAAGCATTTGCCATTAACAGCATAATCGTCTACAAAAATTTCAAGTGGCATATTACTTGTAATAAAGCATAAAGTTCTCACCAGTTAAAAAATTTGCCATTAACAGCATAACCTGCAGTTGGAATTTCAAGAGATATATTGGTTGTGTCTATCACCAACTAAAATCATTTGCCATTAGCAGCATAACCTGCAACTGAAATTTCGAATGACATATGATTTGTAGCAGTACAGAGGCGTCACCAACTCAATACATTTGCCATTTAACATGATAATTCGCAAATGAAATTTCGAGTGATGTATTTTTTATAACAGTATAGGAATGTCAGCAATTCAAAACTTAATTAACAGCATAATCTGGAACTGGAATTTCCAATGATGTATTACTTATAACAATTTTGGAGCTTCACCAATTGAAAACATGTGCCATTAACAGCATAATCTGCAACTTAAAAATTTCAATTGATCTTTTACTTGTATAGAGGTGTCATTAACTGAAAACATTTGCAATTAACAGCGTAATCTGCAATTGAATTTTCTAGTGATATATGACTTGTAGCAGTATAAGGGTCTTACCAATTTAATACATTTGCCATTTAATAGCATAATTTGCAACTGGAATTTCGAGTGATATATTACTTGTAATAGTATAAAGGTATCACCAAATGAAAACATTTTCCATTAACAGTGTAATCTGTAATAGTTGTAGGAAAAAATGTCACCCGGAAAATAAGGAACGGAAAAAATGTCCCCGGAAAATAAGGA
>KK116310.1:0-60557 GCA_000611955.2 Stegodyphus mimosarum
GTATGCTTGGCCTCCAAATTCTCCTAATAAAAATTTTCCAATGTTTTTCCACCATAGAGCGGCTTGTTCTCTTAGAGCAAACGTGCAATGGCAACTTTTTGCCTTTTGGGCACAGGATACAGCTGAAAATGATTTTTTAGGCCTTCTAAAAATAACGCCACAGAATCTTTTCCATCAAAACTGACGGTTATCTTGATAGATGCCCTCATAGTTTGTACTAAATGTCCAAATCCTTCCAACTGGTTGGCCATAACTTGTTCTTAAAATTCTACAGGAGCTTCCACCAATTATCGGCCATCTGAGCTCGTGACATTTTCGGGCGTCAATGTAAGATCTCATGGCCCCAACTTGTCAGAAACTGGGGTAGTGACTGCTACTATGTGTGAATTTACACAGAAACGTAAGAAGGGGTTAAAGCCCTTTTTATTTTATCTTTAAAATGACAATTGCGTCAACTTGACGCTCACAAACTGCGCCAACCCGGCGGTTTAACTGAAACAGAACCTAAAACTGAAAGTAATGACTAGATGAACAAATATCAAAACTCTACCGACGAGGCTCTGAGATCCTAAATTAACCACGTGTCTAATTACCACTGAGATTCAGCAAGATTACTGATTAAACAGTTGAAAGCTAGCACTTCTGCAAAGCTAAGCACACAGGCCGACAAGCACCGATCTAAATTATACCGAGCAACCACACTAGCGTAACTTCGAAGCAAGACTCTCACAATCTGATTTCCTCGACTATTTAATTCAACTAGGTTCCGCTAAATTTGAATAAACTGCGCGCGCTACTACAGTTTACATACTCTGGCACGGGCATTTCTAGGGGAAAATGAAGGCTAAACAGGAAAGCTAACTTAAAATAAATGTTACTTAAAATAAATATAAACCCTACAAGCTTATCAGCCTCCATCCCCTTGCTTATTATTGAGAGGTGTCCACAAAAAAAAAAAAAAATACATTCTTTCTCTGTAAGTACTTTCCACTTTCAAAAATATATTCAATTTCGCTGTAAGTACTTTGCGCAAAATGGGTAACTATAAAAGATTATACACTGATGTGCAAAAATTAAGGACAAAGTCGAAAAATTAGCATATCAGCTGAACGAAGAGGCAGAGCGGACAGAAAGACCAATCAGGAGATTAAGTAAGGTGATGTACGGTAGCACATGCGCAGATATGGAGGTAGACGTAATGGGGGAGTGTCTGAGTAGTATAAAGCATGTTGTCGGTGTAAGATCAGTATTTCTGGCAAATGATTGCACGCCGTATAGCAGTTAAAATCACACCGAGTTGCTGCCTCAGCGAGAAATGGCGAATAATCAATCTGTTAGACAACATCTGGATGCTTTTACCCGAGGTCGAATCATTGGGTAGTTGGAGGAAGGCCGCAGTGTGACAAGTGTGGCTGCAGAGTTCGGAATTGCTCACAGCGTCGTTTCACGACTTTGGAGACAATTTCAAACTACAGGAACAGTTATCCGGGGGTTTAGAAGTGGTCGTCCACGAGGAACCACACCCGCAAATGACCGGTATATTGCCTTACAGGCCAGAAGAAACAGGCAGCAGACAGCGGGAGAAATCGCTAGACACACGACACAGGCGACTGGACGACCGATATCGCGTTTTACCGTGGCCTGAAGACTGCACGATGGTGGTCTGTTTGCACGACGCCCTGTACGGTGTGTACCTCTAACGCCTGCCGATCGGAGAAGGCGTTCTCTGTGGTGCCGGGAACACCGGAATTGGAGAGACAATGAATGGAGACGAGTACTCTTTACAGATGAGAGCAGATTTAGTCTGAGTTGCGATTCTAGACACATACACATCTGGACAGAGCATCTGGACATAACCCCTTCAACATCATGAAAAGGGACTGTTTTGGAGGTCGCGGAGTTCTCGTTCGAGCAGACATAATGCTTGGTAGCCGGACCGACCTTCATATCTCCCAAGGAGGTTCGTCACCTGGGATTGCTATTGTAACGAGGTTCTTCTTCCTTAAATGCGTCTTTTTACAAGGGCTTTGGGTCCTCATTTCCTCTTCATGGACGACAACGCTCCACCTCATCGCACAGTTACTGTCGAAGAGCTGTTGCAGAGTGAAGATATTGAATACATGGATTGGTCGGCAAGGTCTCTGGATCTAAATCCCGTCAAGCATGTACGGAACTTACTAGGAAGACCGGTGGCAGCACGTAACTTATCGCCAGTAACGATTCCGAAACTGCGATTGGTGTTACAAGAGGAACGAGCAGCATTGTCTCAACAGGTCATTAACAACCACATATCCAGCATGCACAAATGATATGAAACCTGCCTAGCAGTCAGGGGAGATCATATCCCCTATTAAAGACCGGATGTTTCTTGCCGGACACCCATCACATGGATGTTTCGGCCTTCAGTCGCATTGCGCTCCATGCTACTTTTTCAATAAATCTTCTTTTTATCCCTCTGATTTCTCTTTTAGTAAGTGTTGCTTACATTACTCATGTCCTTACGTATTGGGATCTTACGGTATTAAATGTGTTGATTTGGAAAGCTTTTGTACAAAGTTATATTGAAAAAACCGTCTTGTCCTTAATTTTTGCACACCAGTGTATGTTATTCTTAGAGAAAATAAATTGTAGTATTTAAAATTTAAATTTGTTTTGCATGTAGTATGTTTAAGTAAAATTTGTAAATAGTAATTTATCTTCTGCATTCTAAAGCTGTTATCAGTTATCGTATTATCTTTGTCTCCTTCCTTTGTCTCCTTTTATTTTTCAAACTTCTGTGCTGTGAATGATGATAAATCCTTCCGGCTTCTTCGTCTTTGTCAGGAAGATTTATTTCTTTGCCACCTCTTCAAACACTTCACTCCCGCTGAACCAGTGATTTCTCAATATTTGCACTGCCTTCGGATATTTTGTGTGGAATACATAGCTGGTTAAAGTACAGTACTCCTTATTACAATGCAGAGGAATGAAAGATTTAAATCTGTTTCGTAATAAAATTGAAGTACGATCAATAAAAAATGAATATTTGCATACGAGGAAGAAATTATGTTTTTATATATTTAATAATAACTTCGAAAATAATGTTCATGTATTTTCTAAACACACTACGTAAACGAAAAGCAACGAATAAAATAAAAATGTGGCAGTAAGCAAAATGTACCGCTGTACCTATATATGAATATGCATGTCAAAATAACAAATAAATCATAAATTTAGTTTTATAAATACATTTTCTATATTTCAAATATCTTTTATCTGTTTTTTATAATTTACTGTGAAGTTAAACCTATTATTCACTAATAGCTGTTTGGTTTCAATAAAACATATATTTTGAGCTTCGAGCAGAATTGAGAAGGAGAATGCAAAGTATACAGCCGCCGTTTTACTGTAAAAACTTCTGAAACTGTTCACAGTGTTACAAAATTAAAACATTCAGTGCCAAAAAGTATCAAAATTTTAAATAGAATAGTTTATTTCTTTGAAAGAATTGCTTAAGAAGTGCATAATAAGTTTTCAACGAGTTAATTTAAATGACGGCCAGTTTTTACAAAAAGTACATTTCACACTTGTCTGTAAAGCTTGTTGCTTATTTATGATGAGAAAGTTGAACGGATGATGTAGGAACTGTTCAACACTAGCTTGTTGAAATTTATGATTCATTGTACGAAGTTTTCTTAGAAATACGAACACAAGCAAATATTTTGTTGGAAGAGTATTTTAAATTTTCATATTGCACTGTAATATAGCATGATTTACATTGTATTACAAGCCTGTTATCGATATTTGACAAATTTAAATACAGTAATTGTAGTAATATTATTAATAACGACAAAGTAATTGCAGACAATTACAAAAAAAATTACATCTCCAACGAGAAATTTTGTACGTATTGACACACTCAAGAAGGAGGTTTTAAACGCTGGAGAAAAGATTCGGGAAATGCTAGGCATTTTAACTATGTAAGCGTATGAATGAGAATTATATTCCTTAAAAGTTTCGGTTCGGGTTGTTGTTTTAAGAAAATATTTACATCGTATTACAAGCCTAGATTTTCTCGTTCAAACATATTTCACTTCTCAAAACAAATAAAAATTTGCGTTTTAAAAACACTTTTTTAAATATATTTTTGTCACACCCTATGGGCTGCTAAATGAAATTTTTCAAACGTTCAGTAATCATTAGAATCTCTACAATTTACGTCTAATGACTATTAATAGTACTGAAAATGGGTAACTGAGAAGAGTTAGAAATAATTTAAACCCACGTGCCAGGTATAAATTGTACAGAGTTGTGTGAAGAATATTCTTTATTTTTAAATCTTGTTTATATTTTTATTAAAATATCGTATTTTAAAAATATCTATGTTATTTATAATTAATTAATAAATTCTTTTATCACGCAAACTCACATGAACTCTACATCACATGAACTCTACATAACGAGGTTCACAAAAATAAGTTGATTAAAAATTGTATACATTAATGAAACACACAAAAACAGAGAACAGCAGTTTCGCAAAAATAAGTTCATTAGACAAGTCCAATCTAGCTTTTTAAAAATAGTCTATAGGCATAATCTAGGACTATCAAAAGTAAGACTAGAGAAAATTAAACACTCCGTGTCCTGAAGTACGTTTTTTAAACAATCAACACGAGTTACTTGATCTCAGATTGAAACGAAACAGGTAATTTTTCAAATTCACCTTGAATAGATAGAAATTGAAATACTTTAAAATTTGTAAAACTGAAAGACTCTTAATTTAGTGTATGGTTAATTGAGTGAAATTTTTGGTGTTCTCACACCATTACAAGTTGATGTGTATTCTTCATTCCATTTAAATAAAAGCTTTTTATAATAAAATAACTTATAATAACACTTTTTAATACTAATATTATTATCTATGGCTAAATTAAAATGATGTTTAGCTAAGAAATCAGGTCTTTCATTTTCGTAATAATTGTGGTGACCATGCATAAGTAAATCAAATATCCCTATCTCTTAATGGACTGAGAGCTAAAAGAATTTCAATAATCAATTTTTCTCTCCTCTTCATACTGCTCAAAAGCGAAAAGACGAAAGAGAATCAGAACAAAACAAGGGACCTTAAGGATGAAGTCCCATTCTGTTTAATCCATTTACGACAAGAATAAACACGAATGCGGTACTTAAAAGAACTTTTGAAAAGAATAAATGTCAGACCAATCTTATTATTAATTTTACTCTCATATGCAAAATAAACTTTATGGAATTTCAACATTTTCTACATAATCATAGAAATTTATGAGCTCTAAAGCTGCTAGATGAGGAATATCACCAAAGAGTAAATATTCAGTTATACAACCTTCCAAAATATCATTTGCCAATGTAATGAAATCATTACTCTCATATTAAATTTCCAAATCAATATACAGAACTCCTGCAAAATCAAAAGGGAGCCTCGTAACTTAGTCCTATCGACATTGACGATACGGAGACGAATTTTGCTTTGAGTATTTTTCAGATTCCTTTCATTAATCTTCTTAAGAACGTTTCTTCAAGACCCATAAGGAATGAAAGGCACAATGCATATCTTATGCTTTCATAGTTTACTCCAAATGCACTTTTGGGCAATTTGATGAAGATCGTTAGGAATATTTTTCAAATTTAAATAGAAAAGAATTCAATGGGCTTTTTCACGTTCATTTCTTATCTGGTATGACAGCAAGATACTTAAATCGTCTAGAAATTCCAAAGGCAAGCCATCGAGCGTCAAAGGGGCAATATTATACACACCAAAATTTTAAAAACTATGTAAATTAAAAGTAATAAATAATAGTGAAGAAGTATAATAAATTTAAAATATTTACTATATTAACTAAAATTATTTTTAATGTCTATTAATTTCCCCTAATTCAAAAATGGCTTTAATGATACTACAAATTGTATTAGCAAGTGTATCTAACGAGAGTGTTTATTTCCTGGAATTAAAATAATTAAAAGTTTTCTTATATTTGAATTAAGCCCAAGCACTTGTTAAAAGTCGAGAATGCACTGCTTGGTCTTATGCCTTGCAATGCGTTTTAATTGATAGGCCATCTTTCAGTCATAGTTTTAAGAGATTTTTTGTATTATTTATTTACCTTCAGCTCATTTAATTGGGAAACAACTATTGAATATCAGTTCCTCAAAAGAGATAAAACTCTACCATCTGTTTCAATGTTTTCAAAATGCGTCGAAGGAAACCTCTTTGGGAATGCTTATTGTTTTCATTTCGGAGATTTTACACCTTATGAAAATAGAAGGTGCACACTCTTGAAAGAAATATTTATTGCGCACCTATTGCGCACTCTATACCGTGAAATGAATGCACAGCCATGTCGGGAATAATTAAAATTTCTCGCTGTTAAATAGGTTCACAAGTCTCCACATGGCGTTAATTTACTACAAAATAATATGATAGCAACGTTTATTTAGCTTTGCCATTTTTAACGGTTGATTTTAAATACACGATTTTACAGTTTACAGCTTTAAATTCTCTGTCTTGTAGAAGCATTAGGTATTTTTTGATAGCGGGAAACATGAAAAATGAGCAATGCTCTGGCCGGGATTCGAACCTCTGTCCTCTCGAATACGCGCTGAATGTGCTGGGCATTACACCACGAAAGCATGCTAAGAAGGCGAGAGAAATACCTTATAGTCTCTAATTCTTAAAATATCTAGGCATTGCCTAATTATAAGGTATTTTACCCACATTCTTCGCATGCCTTCGTGGTGTAGTGGTCAGCACGCTGGGCGTGCATTCCAGAGGTCCGTGGTTCGAGTCCCGATGAAGGCGTTGCTCATTCTTCATGACTCATGCTTCAAAAATACCTAATGTCTCTACAACTTAGGTTAAAATTGTTTCAAGTGCTGGAATAAAATCTGCAGACCGAGATCATATTATTCCAATTTCTTTTATAATCTTATGATTAATTTTTAAATATTTTTTGTTCTAATTGCGGACATTATCCATTATAGACGTTGGCCACTACTAAAGTAGGAAGCGGTGGTCAGTTATAGAGGAACTTAACAGCTGGGCCACCGTTGCCTCCTGTGAAGGGTCAGACAGTTTACATCCATGCCTTCTCCTGGATTAGAACCTGGGATTTCTAAATATTTATATATTATGATTTAATATTTTAAATGTACTTTTTTAATTTCTTGAAACTATAATCTAGAAGACTTAATCTAGACTTAATCTGAAGATTTCAGACTACAGTTCTTAGATTTAGCCTATTTTATAGTGTTTAGAATGGTATGTGTTTTATACATTGTCCTTATGTGAACCGCTGGAAATACACTGCCATTTTACGTGCTATTTTCCTTTGACAAATGGTACCTTTTATCATTTGAATTTTGTGTTTGTATGGTATCATCGATATATTTTTGCCTCCGTTATTCAGTATTTTATAACTTTTATTATTTTAATTAAATTTTTAATTTTTTCATTTTTCATTTTTATTTATATTATGACCTTTTTATCTGGTACTTGATGTTTGACTATCTTCTACGCTAAGAATATATTCAAAGACCTACGACCACTGTCATAATTATTCTGAAATAAAAGTAATTAAATTGATTAAAATACTATTGAAGAATAAGTTCTTTTCATTGTTGAAGAACTATTAAAGTAAAGCTTAGAAGCCATGAAGAAGCAAGTGACAGGAGCCATAATCCCCCGTTAAAAAACAAATTCATCCTCCCTGTTGTAGCAACAAAGTGTTCAAGGCATCCGAGAAAATATCTTCTCGTCAGCCGAATGCAAAAGACGTCCCAAGAGATCGCAAACCCACCTGCACACCCTTTTTGTCAGGTCCGGACACCAGATATCGCCAAATCTCGCCAAAAGGGTGAATAAATCCAAAACTCTACACCTCGAACAAACCCCTGCTACAATCGTCCAAAAATCGAGGAGTTGAACTGGAACAAAAATTCGAATCTCGCCAAGCCCGCCAAAGGAAGAACCAAGAATTCGACGTAAGCGTGGGAAAACTAACAAACCTAAGGCAACGGACAAAATTCCTAAGCAAAGGCTTAGAAATCAACTGCAAAAGTGACGCTTTTCAATCCTTTCCCCCTCAACCAAAAAAATCTCACGAAGTGCAAACTTTCGTTAAATCATTAGCTGTAACTTAATAACTGTTTAAGCTAGAGACTTGAAAGTACTCTTAAATTAAAAGGCTAATTTTTCTGCATCCAATGATATAAGTTAAATGAGAATCAACCTAAGTTAAGTAATTTTAAATCAAGTTTATTACGTAGGAAAGCACCTAATTCCATTGTCTGTTTCAACGTGTTTACGAGTAACCAGTGGAAGAGACGTACAAATCTTAAAGTACCGAAACCCCTAATTAAAGTTAAACCAAAGATACAAGATATTAAATAAAATAACGTTGTGTAGCATAAATTTAGAATAATGAAAATTAATCTTAAGTCAAACTTAAATAATTAAGTGTTACGTGAAAATTGCTACACAACATCCCAAATTGCTACACAACACTATAACTTGGTGTAAAACTAAACAGATATGTTTTCGTTTAATTTAAAAGTTAAGGGATGACCTATTAAATTATCACAACTTTATAAGGTTTTTACGTATGGCGCGGTCCACCCCTCCTGGCAAGCCCAAGATCGCTTTATGGCATTTCTAGACCGGTCACGAAGGAAAAGATCCAAGTTCGAGTCCCGGGGGGCATTGCGCATTTTCACATCGCCTGCTTAAAAGAACGTAATGAATCTACAGTGGCGCCCGAACTAAAAGGTGGTAGACGATAATTCTTCACCACCACGATTGGACGATTAGGTCCCTTCATCAAGATATTTTCCCCTCCTTTCCGAATGCCTTCGTAGTGCCATTGGAAGCATAGTTCTTTACCTTACGCGTATTCGAGAGGTCCACATTCGAGTACCTGTGAGGGCATTGCACATATTCACATCTCCTGCTTAAAAAAAACCTAATGAATCTAGAAGTTTTTTTTTTATCTTAGGTTGCTCATATAGGATTATATGATTTTCAAAATACCACTTTTAAACAAATATGTACCTCTACATTCACTTTAATTCCATTATTAAAATCAGCTATATTGTTAACGTCGTGTATTATATATTACCACTATAAAATGTCTAATTTCCTTATTTATACATTGTCCACTCCAATGAAATAGAAACCTAATGCTAATGATAAAATTCTAAGTATACACTTATTGCAACAATCTACGCGTATTTTTTTCGCTTTTTTATTTAAAATGTTAATGCAGTTTGTAATAATAATTTAATATTTTCCGACTTGTACCATTGCTTGTTGTACTATTGTACATAAACTCCTTAGTTTTACGAAGTCGTGAAAAAAATGTTTGTAAAATCGAAAGTTCATAAATAGGAAAGGCGTTAAATTGTAAACGCTTTGACACCAACGTGAAGAACAAATGTGTGATTCTTAAGCAGGAGGTTCGTAAAACGTCTTTATATCGTACTACTTTAAGAAATGAAAAAACAACACAAGAAACAACACTGGAAATTAAAAAACTGCTTCAATTGTACTGCCCGTCGAAGCGCTTGAAGCGTTTCTTTTGCATTCAGAATGCCGGAAAGTAAGAACTAGATTTCTGTATGCTCCGGCGGCGATTTTATGCTCAGTTATCATACCAACAATTCACTGTAGCAGTCACTTTCGAGTTCTAGTAGGAGTCGTTAGATCATCGAATGGACTTTTTCTCTTCAATTTCATCACGCTTCAGCTGTTTGGAAAGTTTTACGATCGTTGTTGGATATATCAGAAAACGACTGGCTCGGCCAATAGCAATATTCAGCGGAAAAACTTTTTTGCAATGATGTCTGAAACTTCGATTACTACGATTTAATTTCGAACAACATAAATACGACCGCTGGTGAAATATTTACTAAGCAGGACAAATATCATGGTTTGTGATACTTGAGAAAGCGTGCACAGACCGCATGACTTTGGAGATGACTAAGTGAATAAAATATAATTAAAATAACTCTTTTTTTTCATGAAATGACAAAAAAATCAATTTAGAGGCATGCTTTAATCCTTCAGATTGGAATCTGAAGGATCATGATTATGTATTGCATTTTCTTTTCTCTTTTTTCATGCTTTCGGAAAGCATGGAACTCCAGATATGCGTAATTCTAATTAGTAAGAAGTAAAATTAAGCGTGTTGTTCATTTATTTTCATGGTCTTTACTTTTCCGTTATTTTAACAATGGAAACGTTAACACACGACAGTTAGGTACTTTTAAGAAGGTAATTAATTAATTAATGTTTTGAACATGCAGATTACTTTTAAGTATTAAAAGGTACGCAACTGATAAGGATTAAGGCAAAAGCATAATACATATAATAAGCCCACTATTCTTTGTTCCCATCATAACTCACCGCACATTTTTCATTAAAGTTAAAAATTTATTGCAAAGAATTGCTAGCAAAGAAAGGTAATCATATATCTCGTATTATTTAAACTAATGCATAGGAAATATTTAATTTTATTATTTTGTATATTATCGGTAAAAAATCTCTTAGTTAAATTTTAAGATAGAAATAGCTTATATATATCGCTTTACCTAAAGAAGCAAATATTTTTTTTTGTTTATTTTTAATGCCTTAAAATTATAAGCAAAATCGTGCATTCACATTTAGGCTCACTATAAATATACAATAATTTTATTACTTGAATTTTATTGAAAATAGAAATAGGTTGCTTGTTACACGCACACAATAAAAAGTTTTATTACTATATCGTAAAATGTATATTCTGTGTTTTATATCAAGGTTGCAAAAATAATTTTAACTACAAAATCTACTTAGAATTGTTTCACGTGATCAATGGCCATTGCCACTGAAAATACCATAAACAATTAATTAATTAGTTACAATCTATAAAGTGAATTCATATTCATCCGGCCCACCTAGTGAATATGAATTCACTTTATACACTTTATAAGGTATTTCTATCGCCTTGTTAACACGCCTTCGTGGTGTAGTGGTCAGCACGCTCGACGCGTATTCGAGAAATTATTGGTTCGAGTCCCGGCGAGGGCATTGCTCATTTCTTCATCTGTCCTGCTTTCAAAAAATACCTAATCTCTGCAACTTTATATCCAAAAGTGGACTGCACCGAGAGAATACCAAGAAGAAAACAAACACAAAAAAAGAATATTATTAAATAAAACAAAGTAAGAGGAAAACATACAATCTCAAACACGTACAAATTACACCCACATACCACACACACATAAAAGGAAAGGGGGAGGAAGGATTCCCTAATTATGAATTGCGCTCCTATCATTTATTGTTTTTCTTAATATCCTGTGCGATTTTTATACTTCTTTTACAGTAATAATAATTGGCTGTTCGATTCATTGGCTGTTCGTAAATCTTCTCTGAGACTACTTATATTCCATTACAAGTTTTACAGAATGGATTGTCCTGGATACTAAATATTGTGGGAAGTGGCCATGTCTCGTAACAAGCTGATTGAAGTTGATATTGTTCAGGATTTTCATTTTCTTTTTAACTTTTAAAAAACGTAAGAGATTTTTATTTCTGTTAGACTCCATTCAACATGTATTCAAGATTTCGGTATATTTTTAAAAATAATAGAAATGGCTTTTTGTCTCGAACCAGGAACATCGATCTCATGATCACTGGTAGCAATGTGTGGCGTCTTTGGCTAAAGCATTCGCCCTCTTGTTTCCATGGAAACTTCTGTATACCTTGATCCATGAAAAGACAAGATCATTGCTATCTTTCAATTTTACATATAAATCCTTAATGTCACCGAAGGCTTAATTATAGTTATCCGAGACTGAAGCTCAGAAAGACAATAAGAGTATTTAAAAATTGTATGCCAACTTTTCAGGTTTCTGTCTATTCATCTGATGGCATAAAAATGGGCTGTACTTCAACCTGAAATACTGAATTATGCATTTGCAATTTAATCCTTATATTATTTATCTCTACAGAAACCTTAGGATTTTTGGAGCAGGAGACAGGAAAAATGAGCGATGCTCTTCTTGGGACTCGAAACTCGGACCTCGCGAATACGCTCCGAGTGTGCTGACCATTACACCACGAAGCCATGCTAAGAAGGCGGGTGAAATACCTTATTTCTATACAACATAAAAGAAGACAACAAAAACGTCGCCTATGCACTCTCCAAATATGGAACCATTAGCGTGAATATCAAATTCATGAATCTCTGTGAGAGTCTTAACAAAGGGAATTGGTATTATATACAAGGGATGAATCAAATCTACATTAAATATATCATGGCAGCTCTTGTTACTAAAGAATCTCCCTATAATTTCTACATTAAATATATCATGGCAGCTCTTGTTACTAAAGAATCTCCCTATAATTTCATTTTCAGGCGACGAGATCTTTAATAAAAATTTGTGGTAAAAGCCAGCAAACAGAAAGCCAACAAACAGGCAGACGAGGATCTAGTTTCAAATAATCTCGAAATGGAAACCATCTGGCCTCTCTGTATAGTATTCAGTTTTAATCTCAACATTAATTCGGCCGCTCTAGCCCCTCTGGTACCCATACCATACATTGCAGTGGGAATAATTACATTTGTATAAATCACCCCAAGGGTAAAACGTTACAAAATAAGGACATCTGAGCCACAACTCCTTTTATATTTGTGTAAAATCATGTTTGTTTGTTTACCGATAAAATTAAAATGTTCAGTAAAGTTCAATTTGTTGTCCAAAATAACATCGAAGTATGTCAAATCAGAAACAAATTTTATTTTATGATCTTTAACATTTTTAATTTGGCTTTCTTATCTGTTTTCCTTCCCGGGAAAAAAATAAAGCCTTCTCTAAATTTAAAGTAAGCCTTCCACTTCACGCCAGCTTTCCATAATAACTGTAATTTCCTGTAGTTTTTTTCAATTTTTCCAGAGAAGAATCAAGCATGCAAATCGTGAGATCATCCGCATAACAAGTATCAATTAGAGACTGTAGGAGGAAATCGCGACATCAGTTTATCCATAACAACATTTCTTAACAGTGGCTAGCTGCAGGACCCCTGAGGACATCCTTTCCTAATATTCAAATAAGTCATGTTAAAATTCAGATTAGATAGATAGTAAAAGCAATTCTTTTGTTGTGAAAAATGTCCTTCAATAACTGAATAACTTCTAGCGGGAATTTTAGCAGTGTTCCATGATTGTAGAATAGTGAACACTGTTAAAAGCTTTACTGATATCGAATGAAATCAATACAGCGCAATTTTGACTTTAATTTATTTCACAAAGTTTACAACATTAAATAAATCATCGTCGGTCGAGCCTCTCTAAATAAAACCATATTGTCTACTAGAGAGCTTTTCATTAACAACCAAAAAATGAGCCAATTCATTAGACAGAAACCTACCAAGAATTTTTCCAAAAATTTTCAGTATACATATAGATCTGAATTTTGATTTTTCTTTTGGAATAAGGGCAACTCGACCGTCCTTCAAGGATTATCTAAATGTTTGGAAAACCTCTAAATTTAATGCTTGTACTTCATATTTCATGTTATTTCACACATCCTAGTTTTAAATTATGAATAATAGATTGAAATCCATCAAGCACAAAGTGCTTTCCGGACACATTTTCTTTCTCGAAGATATCCAAATTTTCTTCTTTTTCATACTAAGGAGAAAGATTCATGGCTTCCATAACCATTTATCTAGAGAGACAACAATCTTTTAATCTAAAGACAACAGTCCCTTAATCATAAACCTTTTTTCTAAAATTTTGAGGTCTAAAATACAAAGTTCGTTTTTAAATTTATTGGAAGAAATGTTACAAAAATCCCTCATAATAATACCTGTTCCCGAGGAAGAACTTAATCGTAACCTTCTTTTTTGTCTTAATAAGAGTTTTCCAATAGATAGCCAGGTCTCTTTTGAATCTTCTTATGAGTTTATATCTTCACTTAAGTCTTTAACTTGTGCACTTTTCCTTAAAGCTTGAATTCTCCGTTTATATCTCTCAATAGATGGATTCTATAGTTAATTTGTTTCATATTAACATTTTTTATTTTAAGATACTTATTTATAATATTTATAGCGAAACATTTATAACAACATAATTGGATCTGAAGGAGCCCAATCTCTTTTCAAAGCTTCTTACATTAATACCAGTTTTCTGGCATAGTTTAGTTTATTTATCCTGAAAAGCCTTTTGAATATACTAATCGAAAGAAAGACTAATCACCTTGCAGAGCCATTAGGTTATTTAGAAGCAGAAGACATGAAAAATGAGAGACGCCTTCGCCGGGAATCGAATCACTGACCTCTCGGTTTCGCGTCGAGCGTGCTGACCACTACACCACGAAGGCATGGGAAGAAGGAGGGAGAAATAACTTATAACCATATCATTTCCAACATCTTTAAGAGCAGATAATTATTGTCAAGCTTCATAATATCTAACTCAAAAGGGTTTAAGCCAAAACCAGAAGGACGTATAACTAATTCCATGTAGCCTTCCCACAGCTGACGAAAAAAGTAAGCGATGAGTCAAGCCTGTTCAACAAAATCAAATTATTTTCATAAAATCTTGAATTAGAAGTTTCCTATAATCGTTAAGAGAAGCTCCCCAATAAAATATTTCCCATTGAAATCTTCAACAAAATAAAATTTGTATAATAGTTAAAAAATTTTTGCAGCCGTAGGATGTGGGCCTGAAGATCTTCCGCTGAAGAAAAATAAACTGTAATAAACCCAGATAGCAGCCTTGCATATTCAGCGAAATGGCGACATTCGTATCAAAATAATAATCCAGTAATCATTGTGTAGAGTTAAGCGTAATAAGAATCACCATTCGTCCCGCTTCCTCATGTATCACTCTCAAACAACTGCTTATATAAGCAATTTTGTTTTCTATAAGGTTGTATCAGTACAGCGGTGACAAACTTTCAGGAGAGATAGAACACCTAGATAATGGGAAATAACATAGCAATGGATGGTCGGAAACTTTCTCCTCGCGCTGTAGTGATGACACAAAACGTAAAAAAGGAAGTGCACAAACATTGAGACAAAACATGTTTTATTATGCTTAATACAGGAGAAACCTACAAATAAGAACGAAAACAAAAAACGATCGTCATTAAAGAAGATGTTCGAAATAACGACCCCGGACCGTGATGCTTGCCTCACTTTTTTTACGCATGGAAGATCTGCATCACAAAGGGAAGATCGCATGGAAGATGCTTGACGCACGGTTTCTGCATCACATTCCGGTTCGTAATTTCGAACGCCCTCTTTGATGATGATCGTTGTCTCTTTATGTTGCTTTTTCTATGGTTTTGTTATACTCCGAATAATAAACGTGTTTTCTCACCCCGTTCGTATCCTTTCTTTCTTGACTTTTGTGTCGTCACTACCGCGCCAAGAAAGCGTTTCCGACTATGCATTCTTATGTGTTTTCCCATCGTCTAGGTGTACTCTGTCTCTCTCGAAATTCTGTCACCCCTGTGCTGATACACCCTGTACAATATGGTTCCTGAATTGTAATAACCTCAGGTGCCTGCAGCAAAACGTTTTCTATAGCAGAAAGCTGGAGTGCTGCCGATTCACAATGATTTAAATTAATACTCAATAAATTATTAATTGTTAACTGCCAGTCGTGATTCCACGTAAGTCAGACTCCAAATATGAATAAAATTACTAGTTAAAATCAAAAGTCTATGTAAAATCACGCTTTCCTATAATAATCGAATAAAAAGTAATACAGCCGATTCTGTTTAAATGGGACACATCAGGACCGGACATTTTATCCCAATTAAGCGGATGTCTCAATTAAGCGAATTTCACAGTTTTTAAATAAATTTATTTGGTTTTGGAATTTAAGGCCAATAACCGGTAATAAATTAAACAATACATATTTTTTTCAATAATTTTAATAAATGTAAATTACAAATGGGAAAATTATGTACTAATATTTATCTAAAATTAATATGAATCTAAAATTCTAAATTAAAATTACAAAAATGAGTCAAGTGTAGTCTGTTTCTTGTTTCTGTAGCATTTCTTTTCTACAAAATCAGAGCAGATATTCAGTGCGGATGCAGGGCTCCCTTCATTTCCTTCCTGCATAAAATAACGCTGTAACGTGGCAATACATTTTTTTGCTTTCTGGTTAGTCACAGGCACAGGTGATTCATCATCATCGTCATCTAATTTTCCATGTTTTGATTTAATACCTTCTACGATTGAATCCTCACAGTTTTCATTATCATCGTAACATGGTAAATTGTTATCTGTTGTTGAAAATTCTTCATAGTTAATAGAAATAGGAACTTGCAACATATCCTCATTTTCTTCGTTGCTTAAATTTTCGGAAATTTCTAGGGGTTTAAAGCCACAATTAGTAAAACAGTTCTGTATTGTAGTGGCTTTTATAGCTCGCCAACTATCAACCACAAACTGTATTGCTTGCAAAAGGGAAATTTTTGAACTTATCTCTCTGGCTGTTGTGGAAGTTGTTAATAAATTTTCATCAATTGATTCTAATATGTAATTAAACAATTTCCCACGATACAAAGTCTTAAAATTTTTTATTACCCCATGTCCATTGGTTGCATTAAAGATGTGGTATTAGGAGGAAGAAATTCCAGCTGTATGTTTTGTAGATTGTCTAAATGAGGGTGTGCTGCACAATTGTCAACAATCAGAAAAATGTTTCTTTTTTTATGTTGTAAATTTCGGTCCCAACTGGTAAGCCAATTTCGAAAAATTACAGAAGTCATCCACGCTTTTTTGTTTGCATGGTACTCCACTAGTAAACCCTTCATGCTCAACCCCTTAAAGCATCGAGGTCTAGCACTTTTTCCTATGATCAGTAGCTTTCGTTTGTCAGTACCTGACATATTTGTACAGCAAAACACAGTAATGCAGTCCATGCAGTCCATCGCCTTTTTATAACCAGTCAGTGCAATGTGTTTATAGCATAAAGAAACGTCTGGCGTAGCACGATAATAGAGGCCGGTTTCATCAGCATTGTAAATGTCATCAGCACAAAAATTCTCTAAAAAAGTAGGAATTTTCGTAGTTTTCCACTGTTCGGGACTTTCCTTGTCGGCACTGCCCTTTTCATCGTGCGCTTTTTTAAATTTAATGTTGTGTCTTGTTTTCCATCGCGATAACCACCCGTCAGTTACTTTGAAATCATTGCGGCCCAGTTTTTTAGCTAACTACTCTGACTTCGCCTTCAATATCGAGCCGTTGATATTTACGCATCTGCCACTAGCAATAGAAAACCATTGATCTAGTGCTTCTTCGACGTCTGGATCCTTCCCCTCGTGTTCCCTTTTGGATGTTCCTGCTTGTCCTTCTTATAAAACCAATTCCTCACGCAGTTGACTTTCTTGTCGTAAGGCACGCGATATGGTAGATTTTGGTACTCCAGTTATCTCAGCGAGCCAGCGATTGTATTAGGTGGCTGGCTTTTTATTTTATCTAGCAAAGCAATTTTGCTAGAAAGTGTCAAACCATTTCTTGGCATTTTGGCAAGGGTTAAATTTTTGAACAATAAGTTTATGTACTATATTAGGTGGCTGGCTTTTTATTTTATCTAGCAAAGCAATTTTGCTAGAAAGTGTCAAATCATTTCTTGGCATTTTGGCAAGGGTTAAATTTTTGAACAATAAGTTTATGCACTGTTCACGCGCGATGTGTATTGTGAGTGAATAAATATGCAACAATCGAAACAATGGTCACGTACGAGGTGTAATGGTAACTGAATAAGAACGCCCTTGCGCTCGCCTGTGATGCAACGCATACACAATCAGCTGTAAAGCAACGCATGCGCAATAAACTGTAAGACAACGCTCCGTAACAAACTCGTAATATGTACCGTGATCTTAAATTTATTGTCCCAATTAAGCGAAATGTTGTCCCAATTAAACATATAAATTTTCTATTGGCTTCTTAGTTTGGTATCTGTTCTTTGAGATTAGTCACAAATAAGCGGCTGTCCCGATTAAGCGGTGTTCCAATTAAGCGGAATCGACTGTAGTAGGTTAAAATCCAGGTATTAATTTTAATTATAAACAGATTAAATTAAGATCCGATCAGGAAAAAAACTGAACAAGCGGGAACACAAAAGATTAAAAGAGAGAAATTGCTCAACCGTAGTGAAGCAACTTCAATTTACACAATCCAGTCCACATGGTTTCGCATATATTTAATTTCCTTCAAAAGAGATGGACAGTTTCTATGAAATGCATCACGCAACACATCAAAATTCATTCAAACTCATTATTACAATTAGTGCAATGTGGGCTTCCATTTGCATGTTCACTTTTTAGTTGTTGCAAAGAGCAACAGTACATGTTGTTTCGTTCTTACAATTCCTTTTTACATGACCAAATAACAAATATCTGTACATCTCTTCGGCTGAAAGAAATGTTCTATTACGTAGGATTTCCAGTCGAGAGTTAGATGACCATTATGGATTATATTTACCTGACAACAGTTCGTCACTTGAAACACGCGATATGAAATTTCAAGATCAGACCTAACCCCCATTTGAAAAAGGAAGGGAACACAGTCGCTGCCGCAAGTACAATGTTGTTTCATCTTTTCCACAAGATCATCACTATTTATTGAATTACGCATATTATATATAATCATACGAGGGAAAGCAAATCTTATTCTCCTAATTAAGTATGATATTTTGCAATTCACATTTCTCTTGTATTGCTTTTTTCAATCTCTGAATTTCCCTCTTATCGCCCAATCTAACCACCATATCTCCATTTCTTGTTTCAGATATTTTCTTAATATTAACTTCTAAATTATGTGGTTGTATAGAGCTCATCAACTCATCTAAAACATCAATTTTATTATTACATGGTCGCAAGGTAACTTCATTTCTAAATTCCTTTGCTGAATGTACAGCCTTGCCCATCTCGCCATCTACGTTTCCAAACAAATTTTCCTTTAATAAGAACCAATAATATCATTCCTGAATTCTTTTAACACTTTACCTCCAGACTTAGTAACATCAGCTTCTATTATCTTTAAATTTTGTGCAAAAGTTAACTGCTTAATTCGATCTAGGCCTCGGGTCAGGCCGCCTATAGTTTCCGTAGCAGCCGTTTTCTCATAAGTTTTTCTTCGATCAACGAATTTGTAATGTCCCTTAACAATCGTAAGAATACCATTTTCTTCAGCAATACTATTTTCAGTTGCAGTTACAGTTCCGTGAGTGGGGCCCTCGCAAATATCAAAATTATTCTCACTTTCATTATTTTACCGATAGCTTTAAATACAGGTACAGTAGCAACATTGTGGGAGGTTAAAAATTTTATATACACTTAAAACATCGCAAACACACACAAAAACAAACAAAAACACCTCTGAGTACACATGCATTTAAAACATCATAAAATCAGTAAAGAGCACCTTCAAAACTGGAATTCCAACTTCTAACGGAGCTTTAATAAAAATTACTAATTTAGGTGATGGCAAAAAAGCTTAATAGGATAATGAACTAATAAAAACACATGTCTCACGTTGTCGGCGGGTCAAAAACGCGGTAAAATAGGCTTGAACAACAAATTTCAGGAAAAAGGACAATGCCAGTGTAAAATTGCCGTTTGCCTCGTTATGCTTAGCAACAATGTACGAGTAGAAACGCTAAAATCTCAAAACGTACAGCTTGCAAGTTAGTTTAAAAGATAAATATGTATAAAAAACAGTTTCCGTATGCAAAATAATCACAATTTACTAAAAGCACGGCATATTTACCAAAAGCACAAAGTTTTAAAAATCACTCTTCAAACGAGCAAAATCATCGAGTCGGGCATGCACAGAACTCCCAGTCATCATGTACCATAAACAGTATGAAACATCGCTGTCAGGCCTGTATTGCTTTTCGAGGTGTTTATACTAAATACTGACAATTGCTTTTATATTAAATTTGTATGCCTGAATTTAGAAGATTTTATGTTCCTGTTCATATTTCAAATTGTATACATTTTATATAACATTTTCTTATGTTTTTAAATTACAAGCGGTATAATAAATATCATCACCAAGTTTCGTACAGTTTGCTTGCATACGTTTTGATTCTGCATACTTTTTTGAGCTATCATCAGTTTTCCGTTTGCTGCTTAGTATACAGAATACCAAATAATCTGGAATTGCCTGAATTAGATTTTATGAAAGTTGCTGACTTCGCTGCTTCTGCTGAAATTATTTTTATAGCTTTTGGGTGTTTCTTGGAAACTAAGTGCCAAGGTGAAAATGCAAATTTGATAGAGAGCTTCATTGATTTCCGCAGTTAGATTTAAAAAATATTTCAAGAAATAATAAAGAATTTCATAAAGAAACGTAAGTCATTCATTTTCTACAAGCGACAATTTTAAAGATAAATATATTCATATGAATCTTCTTGCTATTTCAGTTTTTTCCTAAATTTTTAAATGAATAAATTTGTGTCCACTTTCAGATTTTAGGGATATGAAGTTTCAACCAACAAGTCTTTTAATTTTTTTTAATTTAATTTTACGCACTAGAAACAGAATTTACTTTCTAAAACGGCCTTTTTTAGGAAGACGGCTACATTAGGAAGACGATGCTTAGTATTGATATTTACTTACACTCTAAGAAATGCCTCGGCTCAATAGCTGGCATGCCTCATCATTGAAATGATGAGGCATGCCGGCTATTGAGCCGAGGGTCTTCTGTCCCTCTTCTCTTGCCGTCAGCCTCTCGAGAAGAGTTTTGACTAGGCAGTAGTTTAAGTGATTCATGTCTCAAAGACATTATAACACTTCTGTCAAAATTAAGAGAATTTAAAAATTATGTCTATATTTACGAAAGTATTGAACCAAAGGTTCTAACCATGCTTCAGAAGAATTATGCAAATATTCAGAGTCAAATCGCCGGACCGTAACTATATAAGACATATCTTGGACGAGCAATGTCGTCTCGCCATCCCTCTCCGAGAACCATTCCGGAGTTGAAACCTGCCTTGCTGTAGGATGGGATTGACTGCTGTAGGGACTCCTCAATATTTGAGTGATGCAATAATCTGAGTGTTATTGCAACATAATACGAACTTGGCCTTCCCAAGTAATTTATTGTCTCGTTTCCATGGCAAACCTTTAGTAAATGAGAGTTTGGATTCTACTTTTGATTTTCACCGGTTATTTCTGCTTTGATGAGTGTAATGAGAAACTACTTTTATTTATTTGTTTTATTTATTTATTTTTCTGTTTTGTTTGATTTCCCCATCTACTTGAATGAACAGGAGAATATACGCTCTTTCACTATCCCAGATATGTGGTTAAAAGAATGCGAGTAACAGGTAATAAAATTGAAAATGAATGGTCAAAACATGAAAGAACCTTCTATTTTCATTGCATTTTCTTGTGCTACCTTATTTATTTCTCAAGAATATATTAATTTATTTCGTAAAAAGTGTGCGTTCAGATACTTCCCAATATGAACAACTTCGCATAACAATTCTAATTTCAGTTCTGTACCAAACGTGCTTTCGTAGCTTTCCTTTTAAATTAATATTTGTTTCGTTTTTGTCAACAGAGCACTCCACGTATCTATAGTAACAGGAGGTCGGTCGAAATCAGCTGAGTGCCTTCGTAGAATATCTTGTTCCTGAAGCTGAGACTGTTTTTGCGGTGTTTCAAAATGATTCTATCGTTAAGTTCCACTGTGTGAAAGTCAATGGAAAACGGAACTTAGTGATTTATTACATTTTATACAAATGAGGTAAAAGGTTAAAAAAATTATAAAATGAATTATGCAAAATATAAGGAAATCTCCAGTGCTTTTTGCTTGTTTTGTTGAAAGCAAAGCCGCTGAATAAAACTGATAGATTGTGATTAGCGTAGAATCTACGATTACATCTAATTCACTTGCTAAGAAATTTTCTGCGTTACTTGGTACCAAGAAAGTTTGAAAGAATATTTATTCACGAGACTAGTAATAATAAGTAATCGAATATTTATTTCTTTTAATTTCACGTTTTTAAGAAGAGTTTTCTTGCAGTGTAAAATTTGTGATTTCTTTTTATTAGACCTCTGTTTGATCCCTGTATAAATATAGGCGTCAAATTAAAAAAAGCATAATGATAAATATTGGCTAGAAACTTATAAAAGACTCTTTTACCGATCAAATTCTAAAATCAGATAATGTACGAGATACTGTGGATATCAGTAGAATAGATTTTGTGTTATCTGGCAATAAAATGTATTTTAAGAACCTAAATATCAACATCGGTCGTATATCTATGATTCCAGTTCAAGGTAGACTTTCAGATTGTTGCAATTTTGATCAATCGACACCTTTTAAGGAAAGTGAATATACAATTTAATTCATGTACTGGGCTTTTACAGCCAAAATTTTACAGCCATTGCTTTCCAATTTCTACATTATTCATTAAGCTATTACACGTACCTTAAAACAAAATTGCCATTTCTACAATATGCAAAACTATCTAAAAATTGCCAAAATTGCAATATGTTTTAAAACTCTTCAGGAACTTCGAAATACGTTGATTTTAGACGTCGTTTAAAAACTGATTTTCGGTTGTATGCAATTTCTAAAAACGTTCCTTTGCTCGCCTAATCTTCTCAGAATTTAAGTGAGAGGTCTGAATTTTAGAAAGTTTATAAATGAGGATTTGGAACCGATAATTAAATATTTATGCGTATGTAATGTAAAATGTAACTTTTGGAAATTCTTATTCGAAAATCTGTATAACTTAAATGTTATAATTGTAATATTTTGCGTTATATGCAAAAGTTCTTGCAGTTGTTACTGACAGATATCTATTATATTGTAGAACACATTATGCAGATAGGTTCTCAACCTAAAATATCATCTCCGCTATTGTCTATAAACTACTGTCTTTTGTGGGTAATTTTCCTACCTCTCTCCTGCAGAATATCTGCTCTCTGTTCTAAAAGAATTTCATTGCCCATATCGATAATGCTTTACATCGTCTGCTTCCGTCCTATTGAAAATAACTATAATTCCAAGAAGAGGTGTGAAGAATCATTTTAGTGAATAACGAGATCTGGCATAAGCTATGGCATAAACTTTTATAACTTCCTTTGAGTCCGAATAGGTATGTGATGGAGTACCATTGCCTCCCGGTGCGCCTATGATGGGTGTTTTTCTGTGAGGATATTGCGGAGATGGTCCATATAGGCAAATCATTTTCTCATTTAATATTTGGTTCCATGGTAGAAACTTCCAATTGAACCTTTCAACAAAATCCCTCCAGACACTTAGCAGAAACGTTTGTTCATATAATCTTTGTTTTGTAATTCAGCTTAAAAATTTGCTTGACTGACAAACAGTCTGATGTCTTTGACATACTTGTAGCAAATTAAGTTTCGCACTAAATGCTGTTTGGCATAAAAACTCTTGATGCATCTCTGCCGAGCAAGATTTGAAAGGACCCTCGGTCCCATCCACTCGGGGTGCTGTACATCAAAATTGGGGCAAAACTGAGCAAAGTCGTACTGTTATCTGTATGACGCTCAGAGCACTTGCCAACGACAGGCGCAATCTTGCACGCCTTGCTAAGATAAATTTCGTAGAGTTGTCCTAATGGTACTGTCAAACAAGTGCGATAAGTCACAGCAAAAGCATTAATATTCAGTTTTATCTGCTATTCATCAAAAAAGCATTTTAACGTATTTCATTTAAAAACTAGAAACCACGTATCATTTTATGTATATAAAACTTCTATTAAAAATTTGATTTGTACAAGAATATAATAGTTACCTTTGATGAAAGTGTACAACAGCAGATTTCAAGTGATATCAGTTGCTTTTCATGTTTGCTAATTCATTCTTAAAAGACAAGAAATTTATGTACGAACTTGCGGGTAGATGTACGAAGGGTGATCAAACATCGTAGCTCGAGAAATGAAAATCTGGCATATTTAGATGGCATTTTTGTACAGTGTTACATAACTGTTTATAAAGCTTAACACCAAATTTGGTATTTATTAATTATTTTTTAATAGCAAACCTCTGAGTCATGCCAGCCCAGATTTAAAAAATGGACGAAGTTTAAATTCTGTAATAATACAATGTTTGAAGCACATTTCGACACGTGCCCATCTTACTGTACAACTGTCAAATGGGCAACAGAATTGTAATCTAGAGAAACGTTCTATGAAGATAATTCACATTTCAGCCATGCATTCACATTAATCAGAAAGGAAATGATTGCAAGATTAAAGATAATCGTTACCTGACTTCTGGAACTGAGTGGAGAAACTTATGACTAATCTTGGTGGAACAAAGCTGCATTTGTGATTCCTGACGCAGTTTAGACATCGGTGCTCGGAGTATGACTTTTTAACTGCCACATCCCGTTTTTGATCGATAATATCTCTAGGAATGATGATTAAAAATATCACATTTTGTATCCACTTCTACCAACTTATCGAGAGAATTTTCAAACTTACAGAGTTTCAACTCGACAACTCCATTATGATACCGTTGCAAACTTTCATGATTTACTGGGAATCGGAACTAACGGCTTTTGGCTCTGGTTTAGCCTCCATTGATCACCCTAACCATTATACGCCCGGTGTGAACTATTTTTGATATCCTTATTAGCATTTAAGATGTTTCATTTACACAACCTCTCATGGACAGCAAGGTGTATATATCGAGATATATACTGCGCATAGTTTTTAGTTGACTATAGCCCAATGACTATAGCCCATGTTAGAGTTTTATGTTGTTGGCCACGAGAAGGCGCAGCTTTTTATTTTTATGGTTATTGCTTTTTTTACCGCTTTGCAAAATTTTTTGATTGGAATGTAATGGCAACGCTAGAAAATATTTAGACAAGTGAATATATGAAAATATTTAGTAATAAAATAATAAGAAAATATTTAGATATTCATCTACAAGCTAACAAATTGTAAATAATTGTAAAATAAAATTTTCATTTAAAAAATTGCAAAGAATTCCAGTGCCCTGTAAACGTCATAAAAAAGAGGTAAACAAAAAGGTTTATTACCAAACAGCGTTAGAAACTTAAGACAAAATTAAGAAAATATAACTTAGAAAATAATAAAATGGTGTCAAAACCAAGGATAATCAGTGAACTTTCGGTAAATTATGACTTGTATTTATTATTGTTCGATCAGTGACTGCGTATTAATTATTAAAACGGTTAGCACTAAAAGAAGCCTTTAATGCTAACAGCATAAGCTACGAGATCATTAGTTACGATAAAGCCCGCTACTTCCATTTTTCGAATTATACTATTACGTTACACTATTAAAACAAGTTTTATTTAAACATTGCATAGCATGCTATTTTTTTTTCTACAAGTGGGGTGTTCAATTTTTTTAGGGTGTGTTTACCGACTTTCATAGATCTATCAACTTTGAGAGTGGACTCTTGAAGTAGCATAGAAAAAACGACTATAAAAAAGTAGAAAAAATCGAACATGATAAAAGTTTTACGAGCAAATCTGACATTTCAGAAGTAGAAGTTAAACAAAAAAGTTAAACTGACGTCATAAAAATGAAAAATGCTCGGGGTCTATGGGCTGTGTCTGGCTTTACGCCAAACATGCCTTGTCGGAACTTTCAAAGTCAACCGCAGTCGACTGAAACCTGGAAAACTTTGCTGTGATTCAAAGAAAAATATTCCAGTCAAAATTTATTGAAATATTTAACTAGAATACCGAAACATGCAAATTCTTCAAAACTTGTACTTAAATTTCAGATCCATTTAATTTAAATATTTAGAATCTTCACAATCATATTCAGTAAAACCTTTTCTAATAGATTTAATTCGAAGGCAGCCGTCTCAGAAAATCGATTCGTCACACAAAAGATCTCTCAGTAACGCTGCTTTTTTATACACATAATTTTTAACAGTACTGTTATTCCGGAAGACATTTTACACGAAATAAATTTTTAAAATTTCCATTTTAAATTGTTTCTTTATTTAAACCACAGAAAGCAATAAGCGTTTTCAGTTGCGATAAACGTAGATTTTTAATTTTATTATAGTTTCTTTTTTGAATTCGTTCAGCCAGTATGCTAAGCATGAAATTGGGAAACCAGATATTAGAAATTAACAATACTGAAATTTAAATAAATATACATTGACTAGTTTTACCCGGGGCTTCGCTCGCGTTGATGTCCTTAAATAAGTTTCAAAGACCATTGAAAATAAAATAAAATAATTCGATTTTTTTTATTATTGCCTGACCAGGATAATCAGGATAAAATTTTACTTACTAATTTTTTTAAGTTAAAAATACACTCCGCGTAAAATTTCAATAAATACTGCTCTTTTTCATTGAGATAAAAGAAATCCACATTGATGTCGCTAAAACGCTAATCTGCATAATTTTTAAAATCCAATTTGGATATATTAAACATTGCAATCTTATCTTTTTTTTTGGCGCCCACAAGTCTGGTAAAAACTATAAAAACAGTTATTTGAAATATACTTACAAGACCCTATTATTACAACCTCTTTTGCAGCAAGTATTTTTGACAATTTATGTAAATACGTTAATTAGTTTAAGAAATTAATTTCCGAAAATAGAAATATTTCTTATGACCATGTACCTATCATGTACCTATCATAAGAAATAAAAACTTATACTAGTAAAAGGTCGCGAAAATGGAAAGAATTTTTTGATACAGTTCACCTTGATGAAGACGACAAAAGTTTATGTAATCAGGGTCAAGAAGCCTCTAAACGAAATTGCTTTTACGTAATATGTCAGAAAATATGTTTTGAACTAAAGCTACGTAGCAAAAGTTACAAAGACATTAATGAAATTTTTTAAATATGTCATACAAACTCACATGACAATACACCAATTGAATCTGAAGATACAAGATTACTAAAAAAATCGTTCAGTGAAAAAAAACATTGATACAAGAATTGCATGAGAAGCTGTTGCAATTTCTTTAACTTTGTAAAGGCCAAAAGTGAACGTTGACATCTGACATGCTACAATTTATAAACACTACAAAAATTATATTGGCATTTCTAGATATGGAAATCATATTACATATATTTTTAGTTTTGCCTGTATCGATGCACTTGGTGTTAAAACGCATAAAAAACTATTTACGAAACTTATTAAGTCAAACAAAAATTAATTTCTTTAGCTGTGCTATACATAGAACAAAATGCGATGGCAATATTTCTTACGAAATGTAATTGATAAATTTGCAGAATTGAAAACCAGAAATAAGGATTTTTGAATTAATTTCAAAATAATTTTTTCAAAACTAAGGTTTGGACGTTTAACAGAATAAATTTCGTTTTCTTAATTTATGACATACAAACAAAACGTTCAATTGTATTGATACATAATCAAACGCATGTTTATAATTATACTAATAATGGAAATTGTAGTAAAGAATTTTGAAAAACTGACTATTTTTCTTAATTATTATGTAGTAAAGAATTTTGAAAAACTGACTATTTTTCTTAATTATTACCATGTACCTATCATTTATTATTTTGTTAGAAAGTTCTCGTAAAAATTACATAACACCGTAGGAGCCCCGCAGTAAAAATGTCTAGGGCCCTAAAGTAGGTTAATCCGTCCATGAATGTGAACCGAGAGCTCAAGAAATTGATTTCTACTTCTTTAAAGCGTAAACAAAAAAAGCGTGTTTTTCCTATAGTATATTTGTATTTCAAAAGCTACTTGATTAATTTTAAAAGCAAATTTTTTTAGAATAATTAATATAGATAGTCTTTTCTATAAATTCTTTATGAAATGAAGTCAAAGTTCCAAAGTCAAACTTTTAGCAGCTAAAATTTGAAAGTCTGTTCAAAACTATCTCATTGTAAATAGTAACAAAACAAAGAAATTTACCGGTAAAAGAACGTAACTCATTTATAGCAATGAGAATTTAATGAAGTAAAATAAGTTCATTAATCAGCGAAATATCAGCTGAAAAGCATTCATAAATAAGGTAAAGAAAGAAATAGTGAAGAAAAAGACAAACCATCAACTCAAAAGAATTAATACAACGATGTTAAGAATCCAGACATCAGAAATAATTTAAGAATGGATATAAATTGACCGAAAAAATAACGACCTAAATTTAACAGAGAATTTATTTAAAAAACTGGAGTTTTAAACAATGGAAAATTAGGAATCTGATTTTAACATCTTTTGTTAAAACTAATATAGAAGTCCAGGAATCGAATTAAAATCCCCAACCTACGGAAACCCCCAGAGATTGAAATTCGAGCTCACATAAGTCTCGATTGAATTTAGGATGGCGTCAGTTGTTATGTCAGTACATGGATGAGGCTTACGTGATATTAGTTTTATCAATAATTATCTCAAAATTACTACCTGCTTTTCTTAAAATGAATAAATCTCAATATTACTATTTATTATTATTTATATTATTACTAGCTTTTACCCGTGGCTTCGCTCGCTTGATGTCCTTGAATACGTTTCAAAGACTATTGAAAATAAAATAAAATAATTTGATTTTTTTTATTATTGCCTGACCAGGATAATCAGGATAAAATTTTAGTTACTAATTTTTTAAGTTAAAAATACACTCCGCGTAAAATTTCAGTAAATACTGCTCTTCTTCATTGAGATAAAAAGAAATCCATATTGATATCACTAATACGCTATTCTGCATAATTTTTAAAACCCGATTTAGATATATCAGACTTTGCAATCTTATCTTATGTTTTTTTTCGCTATTAATAAAAAATGCTAAAATAAAATATAATTTAAAAAACTGAAAAACATGCTTTTTTAAGATATCTCACTACAAAAATAAATAATTTTCATTACCAAGATTTCAAAACGTTTAAAGTATTAAAAAAACGTTAAAAACATTTGCTCTTTTTCAGGGGAAGAGTATGAATAAGAGTATTATTCTAGGATGCTCTTGTATACTATATTATATGTTTTTCAATTCGGCGCTTATACATATAAATTCCTGATTTGGATACACACGAACAGGCAGCATATAGTTGACCATGGGAAAAGCATTACTTTTGCAAATGCACCCCTGTTACCTGAAATGTTTGCTCTTGAGCTTTGTTAATAGTAACAGCAAAAATAAGTTGGATTGGAAACTGCAGTCTTTTTAAAGTGAAATGGTAGGTCAGTGGGGATTATTAGATTCGAGGTATGATAACACTTTCCCCTTTTCCTACCACCTGTTAAAATACTGGCACCAATTATATTCTGCCCTAATTGTGCGATCCGAAGCTTCGTTCAGATGCGTCTATATTTCGCATAAGCATAACCGGTACATTTAGTTTCAATTGCAGTTTATGTGAGGGTACATCTGATAGCTTTAGTGAATTTAAAAACTAAGCAGGATATGAAGAGCTTTGTTCTGTATCAATGATTGTATCTATTGACAAATACTGTTTGATTTCTCCCTGCACCTCTTTCAAAATGTCAATGTTGAGTTTGTTTACGATTTCATTTGTCGACGTTAGAATTGCTCTTCCACTTAAATTTTCTAGCAAGTGCGGGTAAACTTTAACAATAAGCTCTACATCATTTTCTACCAAATTACAAAATTCCTCTGAAAGTAAAATACAACCTTCAGCATCTGTTTCCAAACATCCATCGCCAGTTTTCAATAGCGTCTTTGCATAATTCCCTTAATCTACATCATTATGAAGATGCACTCTCATATTTGCCTTAAGACTGAATTTTTCAACTTTCGCCCATAAATTTGATAATTTGAGACAGGCTTTGATTTCGTCTGTAGGTGTACCTCTTTGGATTACCGGCAGAGTTTGCCGCAAATCACCAGCCAATAAAACTACCATTCCTCCCATGATATCTGTACTGTCTCGAAAATCCTGAAGAGTTGGGTTTAACGCTTCTATAGCATTTTGGTGAGACATCGTACTTTCACCCCACACTAAAAGCTTACATTGTCGTAGCATCCTACTTCGAAAGCTATATTTACAAATATTACTGATGGGCGAATCTTCCTGAGCAAGATTTAACGGCAGTTTTAAAACGGAATGTGCAGTACGGCCGCCGTTCAATAGTGTAGCAACTATAATAGAAGAAGATACAGCAACCTCTAATTTCTGGTCTTTACTGAAGGACATTAATAATAAATTTAGCAAAAACGTTTTCCCGGTTCCTCCAGGAGCGTCGAGAAAAAAAAGTGCACCATTCCCGGATTCTATTTTTCGTAACACCTGATAGAACACGTGACTTTGTTCTGGAAGTAACTGACGGACAAATTCTGCTGCTGCAATGCAATGAAACTGCAGTCTAATTCTCGAGCAATTTCATCATTAAAGTAATTTTCGTCTGATTGTCGTGGAATAAGCATTCCAAAATCTTGAAGCTTCTTCCCAACCATTGTCAAAACCTACTTTTCAATTATGATCAGTGCTTCGTTATGGATGTGCTCATTAAACGTCCTATGTGCATGTACTCGCTGCAGTCGTCACAAAATATCTTCCACCATCTCCTTCTTGTACTTAGCCCATAAAGTTTGAGGATTAGAAAGGCCGCAAGATGAGATAAGGGTTGCGTAAAGTTCCTTTATTTTATCTGGCGACCGGCATTGTACACCTTCTTCCATAGTTTCGTTCCAATGGTTATCATTCTCTAATAGACCCTGAGCTTCACATGCTTCTCTGTAAGTTCGACATTCCAGACTATTAACAATTTTTAGGTCTTTAAAGCTAGTTCGACCTTGAACATTATGCAATAAAATGCGCAGACAAAAACATTTAAAATTCGTTACATGGACGGTGTAGGCACGACCAAGAGCTTTCGATGATTTAACACCTAGCCAGTTTTCAACAGGCGTACCTTGAACGCGACGTTGCCACTTTTTTTAGTTGTTTCATGTATAATAATGGGGAACTTCAGAATATAATAATCTTTTCGCAAAAGTATCTGTCTGGGAAAGCTAGAAAAAAGCGGTAAGTGTGTTTTTAGGAGGAGATAAAATTCTTTCTTGAAAATTATTCTTTTAAAAAAAACACGCTGCCCATTTTCTAAATGTATGACAAGAGGTGTAATAGTCAGATATCTTTCATGTAATGGAAAACCAAGGAGCCGCCACGCTGCCTCATTACTACTGATATATCGCATTGCTTGACAGGTTTGTATTTCATTCAGAGGCTGCAACACACCTTCGTTACTCAGAATGAAGATCGCCTGGTCACTCCCTTTATTGATATATTTGCAGATATATTTAATCGCACTAACATAGTTGCAGGCTTCAACATTAATGTGAGCATTAAATAATTTACATGAAACGGGTGAATATGGCACAACCCAGCTATTATCAAACGTCTTCACTACCCCACTGCGACTTTGAATCGTGACTCTTGTACCACCATCTTCGGGTGCTCTTCGTCTGTATAAAGGATAACCCTTATCATTGTGCACTGTTTACTTTAGTAGCTTCCGGGAGAACGGTTTCGCACATTTGCTATTTTTCATGCAAGGTGATGCTGGATTGCGAGCTTCACAGGGACCATGAATCATGTCTTTGATTACGATCTCGTGCTAATTCTTATCTAGTTTTGGATCCGGGATTTCGGAGCTTATAATGTTACCTATTTGGTTGGATCGCAGCTTTTGTTTTAACCAAATAAGAATGTGCACATGTGGCAGACCTCGTTTCTGCCATGTAATGGAGTATATGTGGCACTGGATGTTTCCAAATACTTTTCCTTTTGTTATTATATTAATGATCTTTTGAAACGAAACACGCGGGCAACTATGTCATGTCAATCAGTGGCTGTTTGTCCGAGCATAAGCTCTTCTGTTATTTCTTTCCATGAAGGATTGCAGGTAAAATTACAAATATGTCAGGCCTACCGTAAGTGCGTACGTAAGCGAAAGCGTCTTGTATGTATTCATGCAGATAGCGGAGACTGTTCACAAAAGTGGAGGGAAGAATAACCGTCTTACCTAAGTCGTTGGGGCTAATATTACCATCTGTGCTAATTGCATCGTCTATGTGAATGTAATTTTCAACTCGTAGTGGTGTCTAGTTTAAAGAAATGTACCGAAGGCGTTCGGTCTCTACTTTGATATACATATCTACTAAGAATTCATGAAAGAGCTGCCTCAACCGCGGAAGGAGGTTGAAATCATTCTCTCGAAGCATCGTGTGATAGGCGTAAAAATCCATGCAAGAAATGTTTTTTATTGGGAACCGACTCTTTTTAATTGGATTAATCTGTGGAATACAAAAATGGTATCCCAATTGCGCTTTACTAAGAATTAAGGGGTGCTGCAAAACATCGTAAAATTTATGAGTATCTGCTACTCCTGTCGGTGTATTATCATATACTCGTAACAGTATATCTGGTGTAGAGCATAGGTCGCCAGTAACCAAGACAGCAACTTCATTACTTGTCGGTGCATAATAGCACCTCTCATGTTCGCCAGGTGGAGTTCGATAAGCATGAATGACGACTTTATAATCGTTTTGAGGCCAGTTTTCTATTGCAGTTTTGAAGGTATTTATCAAAACATTGTAGTCATGTAACATTCTTTGAATTTTCAATATTATATCTCTCTCGACTTCGTCAATATACTGACAATGACGGCTTACTTCAACTTCTTCTTGACCCATAAAATAAACTTGCAAAAATTTATGCGTTTAATTATCTGTTGGAGAAAGTGAACCAATTCGATGATATATCTGGGTTTGTACGGTAAAAGTTGGTGAAAACCCTGGCATTTTTATCTCTTTGTCTACTCCAAAAGATGTCATTTGGAAGCAAGAGTTGCACTTCCTGATTTTACTTAAAAAACGCTTTGATTCATCTGTATCATATAAATATCGTTTTCAGCGGCTCTCTTGGTTCACCAAGTAAAGAAAGCGAAACTTTACCATTGGAAAAGCACATCCCTGCAGTTTTATCTTTCCATTTTAAAGCATCGTAAAACTGGCATTTTTCACTCATCGAACCCATAACAATTAGTGGATCATTATGGTAATTAATTGAAGGATCGTATTGAAGTCCAGAATCATTTAAGACGGGCCAATTGTTATGCATGAAATTTCGCCGGTGTTCCGTTTGCATTTCTGCATGAACGATTCTTCTCTCCTGCAACTGCTTTGGAGTATCTCTCGCTCTAATAACAGCCTATTGTTGAGCTTGTTCTTCCAAGCGATCCTGTGTTTGAAGAGGCGTTTCAGCAGCTCTAAAAGCAGTTTGGCGTTCAGCTTGTTCTTCTAAACGAATTTGTGCTTGAAGAGGCATTTCAGCAGCTTGTCGTTCAAGTTGCTCTGTCAAACGGAGTTGTGTTTGGAGAGGCGTCTCATCTGCTCTCATAGAAGCTTGACGAGAAGTTTGGGCCTCTAATCTTTCTTGACTTTGCGAAGTTGTTTCATCAGTTCTCAAAACAGATTGTCGCCTTGCTTGTTCATGTCTTCTTAATTGTGCATGTACGGAAAATTCTTGGAATCGAGCAATTTTTGCTGCTTGGGCCCGAGATGAAGTCCTAGACATGTTAGATTTACGTTTGCGAGGCATTTCGAAAACGAAACATAAAGTTGTAAAAAATTAGACTGTCATTAAATAAGTTTCAAACTCCGCGTGAATTTTATAAATACATGTATCCCCACGAAATCTAGTAAAACTGCTACGTATTAAAATAGAAGAGAAACACGTTAATGTGACAATCAAAATCGCTGAAACAACCTTGTACTTGCCGTATATTTATTAAAACACTCATTTCGAGGGCAACTACAGGTTCCTTCTCATCAGGAGAACGAAATTTCTAGAAAGGGAAAGCAACCTCAGTAACGGCTTTTTTTATACCCTCGGGTAGTACCATGCGCCAGGAGGCAACGCCATTTATCGGCAAAAATAATAACCAAGAATTATGTTAATAGAATTTTAAAAACGTTAGGAAGGACTGGATTGGTTTTAAATCATTCACTGAACATGCTAAATCTTTGTGAATGTGAAAAGCCTCAAGAAAATCCAATTCACCAACGGAAGAAGCTTTTTGGATAATTTTTGCAGATCCAAAGTCAAAATTATGATTAAATTTCCAAATATGATACGCTATTGAAGACTTATTAATTTCGCCCTTTCGAGTATAAGATTCATGTTCCTTGATACGAAACTTTAACGCTCTTTTTGTTTGGCCAATATATCTCAAGTCACACTGACACGATATATTATATATTCTGGAAGAATTAAAGTCAGAAACGCAATCTTTTAGAGTCGAACCGTGAATTTTATTGATAAGGGAGAAACTGACTTGAAAATTGAATTTCTGGAGAATCCGTGCAACTTTATAATTAACAGAAGGATAAAATGGAAGCACGACAAGGTCATTAATGATATTTCTAACAGTGGAAGGTCTTCTTTGATGAGAATCTGGAAATGTTTTAACGGCTTTATCAATGATCAAGAGAGAACATCCTCGGTCAATAACAACTGCTCTCAAATAATTAAGTTCATTGGTAAGCAAAGATTCTGAGGAACAAACATTGAGCGCTCGAAATACATAATAGTAAAAAGAAGCCATTTTTTGCTTACCAGGGTGGCATGACTTAGCATGGGGTGGTAAACAAACTGCAAAAGTTTTGCGGTACACAGTAGTGCCAAAATCAATTTCATTGCGGATTATAAGAATATCAGAGAAAGGGTAGGGAGTTGTTGGAGTTAATTTCAAGAGTGAATTGGATGGCTGGACCAATTGAATTTATAAGAGATAAAATCTCGCATAAATCTTCTTTAGTACCATCAAAAAGTCCGAAAGTGTCATCTACATAGCGAATCCAGAGACGAAAAGATAGTTTATCAAATAATTTTACCTCAAAATAGTGCATATAAATGTCAGCAAGTACAGGACTGAGAGGATTACCCATAGCTAATCCTTCAATTTGACGATAATATTCATTTTCGAAAACAAAGTGGGTTTGACTCAGACTTTAGTAAACGAAACCAACTCTTCAATTTCAGTATGTGTGAAATGGAATTCTCGAAGCCTAGTTTCAAGACATTTTAGTGCTCCTTCGACTGGAATATTAGTAAACAGTGATTTGACATCAAATGAAATCATAATGGAACGCAGTAGAGAAATATCTTTAAATTTATCCATGACTTCAGAAGAATTTTTTATAGTGTAAATATTGTTAGCAAGTAAAGGATAAAATCTGGAAACTAAATATTTGGCCAAAGGATATGATGCTTTACCTATGTTGGAAACAATTGGTCGAAATGGAATGCCAGTTTTGTGGACTTTGGGCGAAGCATAAAGCCTAGCACAGTTAGTAATAGGTGGAATAGGTGATTTCTTCAACTACGTTGGGAGTATATGAGAAGATGTAATAGCTGTTTTAACTTTCGTGAGGTCCGAAGTTGAAGAATCTTCCTACCTTTCTCTGATATTCTTATAATCCGCAATGAAATTGATTTTGGCACTACTGTGTACCGCAAAACTTTTGCAGTTTGTTTACCACCCCATGCTAAGTCATGCCACCCTGGTAAGCAAAAAATGGATTCTTTTTACTATTATCTATTTCGCGCGCTCAAAGTTTGTTCCTCAGAATCTTAGCAATAAACTTAATTATTCGAGAGCAGTTGCTATTGACCGAAGATTTTCTCCCTTGATCATTGATAAAGCCGTTAAAACATTTTCAGATTCCCATCAAAGAAGACATTCCACTGTTAGAAATATCATTAATGACCTTGTCGTGCTTCCATTTTATCCTTCTGTTAATTATAAAGTTGCACGGATTCTCCAGAAATTCAGTTTTCAAGTCAGTTTCTCTCCTATCAATAAAATTCACGGTTCGACTCTAAAAGGTTGCATTTCTGACTTTAAATCTTGGGGAATTTATAGTATATCGTGTCAGTGTGGCATAAGATATATTGGCCAAACAAAAAGAACGTTAAAGTTTCGTATCAAGGAACATGAATTTTATGTCCGAAAGGGCGAAATTAACAAGTCTTCAATAGCGTATCATAGTTGAAAATTTAATCATAATTTTGACTTTGGATCTGCAAAAATTATCCAAAAAGCTTCTTCCCTTGGTGAATTGGATTTTTTTGAGGCTTTTCATATTCACAAAGATTTAGCATGTTTAGTGAATAATTTTAAGTCCAATCCAGTCCTTCTTAACGCTTTTAAAATTCTATTAACATAATTCTTGGTTATTATTTTGCCGATAGATGGCGTTGCCTTCTCGCGCATGGTACTACCCGAGGTTATAAAAAAGCCGTTACTGAGGTTGCTTTCCCTTTCTAGAAATTTCGTTCTCCTGATGAGGAGGAGGGATCTGTAGCTGCCCTCGAAATCGATTGAGTGTTTTAATAAGTGTGCGCCAAATACAAGGTTGTTTCAGCAATTTTGACTGCTACGCTTATTTCCTAATGACTTAAAAATGTTTGTGAAAGAAGAGCCAAAAGCCGGAAATCCTGAAGGATTTTAAATAATAAATTAAATTAAACAAATGGAAATTAATAAACGCTTCATTAATAAATGTTACGCTTTCACGCCTTAATTACTTAACGGATCATCATGAAATTTTCAAGAAAGATTTTTGATATGTTAGAAAAGGATAAAAATGTTTGCGTGACCACGCAGCTGCGCGCGCAGACAAACTTTTACATCGTTTAACTTATCGTTATCAAACTTTCAACATTAAATTTTAATACAACGACAATCATTTTAAGCTATAAAACTATTATATACTAGTTTAAGTTTCAACAGATAAGTTACAGTTTATATAGCCTATAACCTTTTCTAATATATCAAAAATATTTCTTGGAAATTTCATGATAATCGATTAAGTAATTAAGGCGCGAAAGCGTAACTAACAAACAACCAAACTCACATTCGCATTTATAATATTAGTTAAGATGAAGAAAAAACGACATTTATAAAAAACAGAAAATTAAAAAACTTCACATTTTCTTTAAATAGCCTCCAGTTTCATGAATTTTCTTCCATATTACTGCCAATGTTAACCCATTGTCAAATTTTCGTTTATTAGAGAAATCGCACGATGGTTATTTATCTAAAAACGTTATGCTTTTTTAAAATACTTTCTAAAGGAAACTGGTCCGTACTTATATTATATGGATCATATTTATGTTACGTACATGGAGAAAATACAAAATAGAAAAATACACAAACTGCCAGCCCGTTTCATAAAACGGAAGTAGTAACCATAATAGCGAAAATTTGCGTAAAATGTATTGCTACATTTTTTTCTAAAAATTTTTAGGCCTCTGTTTTAGCAGTTGATTGAATTTCAAGGATCCAATTTTTCTGATGTAAAGCAAATTTTAATTGCCATAATCCATCCACGAGTTAAGATACTGAAAAATCAGTAATTCACGTCTATATACTTTTGCATATCACATTCTAAAATTATTTGTATTTCAGTTCGAAACATACATTTATCTCTAAGCAATGACATGCAGAAAACTCTTGTAGTTCGACTCAGTTTCGGATTCTTGGAAAGGAGTTGATTTTAGTGTTTTCTCCATGTAAGTAACATAAATATGTAATATATGTACAAGTAATCCCAAATTTCCTTTAAAAAGCACTTTACGAAGGCCTTCCATTTTTTAAAAAACAACTATTGTGGAATTTCTCACTAATAAAATGAGAAAATTAAAAAAAAAAAAAAGATTTATTTAAAAATAGAGCGATAAGTCATTTATGGATTAAGAGCTTACTATTATTTTCTCCCCGATTCCGGTTTTTCGTTATTTCTAAAATTTTGCATAAACCGAAATAATTTTGTTTAATTTCTGTTTAGAATGTGAAAAAAGCGTTAAATACAGACTTGCTAATCAAGATTTGAGTTTAATTTGGACATTTAAGACTTTTTTTAGACTATTTTTTAGATTATTTTCCCTTAACAATCGAAAAAAGAACTGAAAGAGCAAGCTTGGTATCCAAATATGTACCACTTTTGTCGAAAGTGTTCGGGCAGAATAAACAAAAATGTGAGTATCCTCGGGCGTGCATATTACGTAGGAGGTAAAAGGGGATGTGCAGGCACTGCAAACACCGCAGTGGGTACTTTGAAAGATGTTCGCACATGAAATACGACTTCTCGACGTCGAGGTATTTAAATTTGTTGTCATATTTTAAATAGTTTCCTTCTTTTTGAAGTCAAAACGTGCTCGCCGAAAATAGGTTCTTCATCAGTTTTGTGGGTTGTGAAAGAGGCTATTTCCAAAATATTTAGATAACTACTCTTCCTACTCGGCAGGAATAAATAAATGCATAATATTATTTTTGGGAACCTGCCGTGTAAATAAAAGCAAAAACACAGAAAGGTGGAGGTTTAAAATATGCATATAGAAGCAGAAGCTTCTCTTGACTGAAATTTATGGGAAACATAGTTAAATAGTGGTATTGAATAACGAAGAATGGTCATCTTAAAGAGTTTTCAGGGTATTCATTTCGTAGTGTCGTAAATCTGATTATATCTATTCTGAGTTTATGTAGCTAACTGTTGTGATATGTTTTGTGAAAACATTGTTTACGACATGTTAAACATCTCAACTCCCATATTTTTTTCTTGCCATATTTTTTAGGTGGAACTTTGTAATTGTGCTAAACCGATGTAAAGAAATTTCGAAACCTCCCACTCTCACCACTGAGAAAATTTAGTTGAATTGTTTTCGAACGACATGACTATTTTCAGAGAAGGTTTTCAATTGCTTTTCTGTTTGGATTTCTAATTAATAACACTTATTTTTGCAACAGGAATTACATAATTTGTTTCTAATGAAACGATATTTTCTATACAATAGCTACCCTCAGCCTTTTCTGTGTTTCTCAGCTTCTATACAAGTCTGAAGGATTTATTAAGTGCTCAAACTTCAGAAAATGTCTTTTTCCATATCATTGACTAAGAAGAAATTCATACAAGAAGTTAAATACCACCTTCGCGATAAAGTAACAGTTTTAAGCATACACTGACGAGCCAGAACATAATAACCATCCACACGTTTTTCAATGAACCCGCCTGGATGACGTGAAGAGCATGCTATAAATTGGGAATGGTATTTAACTAGAGAAGGTGCAGGTAAACGTGTGGTGGACAACATCGATTTACTATGGGTCCGCTGGTAATGACTTCCCATTCTAACTAACCCTAAAACAATATGCTTGCTTTTTAAGAATTTACAAAGAAAGGTTGAGGTAATGGGCGGCTGAAACTTTTCAAATAATCTACAGTTTACGTATTATGAAACATCGTGCAATCCAACTGTACCCTCCGCGTCCAGTATTTATTAAAAATAATGATGTACGACAGCGGTTCTCAACATTTTGACTAACGAGTAACATCTAACAAAAACTGAAAATCATTTTAGTACTACCACTGCATTTTACAAATGATTATTTTTCAGTTTCTCGATAGAAAGATATATATATATTGTCATTTACACAACCTATTGGCTAGTTGTATTTAAATATGCATGCTTAAAAATATTAGATTAAATATTGGTTACGATTTTGGTCATCAAATTTAAGTTCTAATACTTTAATTCCATAATTTACTCCAAAATTTACGCTTGTTTAAGAGAGATTAATTCCTTTATGTCTTATTTCACATAGTTTCAACCGCAAATTAGGATCCACTTTTAATTTTGTTTTGTATTTATTTTTCAAATATAACATGGAAGAAAATCCTTGTTCACACAAATAGGTTGGGCAAAAAGGCAATAAATATTTAATAGCTTTATTTTAAATGCCTTTAAATTCTTTTTTCGATTCACCCAAAAGTTAGTAAGTGTGTTATTTTTGAAATCTTCAGTTAGAGTTAGATCGCAGGAAATTTCTATCAATTTTTCTTTTTCTTCACGAGATAAAATTTCAGGCACTGGAGCAAAATATAATTTTCTAATCCTATTTTGTTTTCTATAATCCTCGGGAAAACACATGTTGAAATTATTTATCAACTAAAAACAATCATTTCTAATGCCTGATGATAATTTTGTTAAAAAATTATTTTCGGTTAGAAAACTTTCTAAAAGTGGTAAAAAGTATAAAATTTTATTATCCAGTTCTTTGATTATTAGCTCGAGGTTTTATCATTGGTTTTATTTTATCTGTGATGGTAAACAAATTAACATTTTGTCCTTATGATCCTAAATTTAATTCATTTAACGTTCTCAAAATATCAGCTAAATATGTTAAACGCGCCAAGCATATTTCTCTAAATAATAAACATTGCACTGAACAAACATAAAAAAAACCGTCTTGATTAAAGGCTGTTTTTTGGCTAGTTCACCTGCCTGATCATTACCAAAATGGCCACTGCATCCACTGCATCGGATGAATCACGATTTCTCATTCATCATGTCGGTGTCGTGACAAAGTACGCCGTCCTCCAGGCGAACAGTTGCTCCCCCCTGTACAGAAGATCATACACAGGCTGATAGTGGCGATATCATGCTTTGGGGGACGTTCTTATGGGCGGCTTTCGGACCCTTAGCTGTAATAGAACGGACCGTGAAAGCTGCGGACTAGCTGAACAAAACTGCTGATCAGTTTGCACCCTTCTTCTGAGGTCTTCCCAACTGCAGCTGGAATCTTCCAGCAGGACAACGCCAATGTCACATGGCTTGAATTGTGTTGGAATAGTTTTAGGAGCATAAGGATAAATTCTAATTAATGCTCTGGTCACCTAATTTGCCGGATCTTAACCCGCTAGAGCACATTTGGGAGGTAATGGAGCAGCAGCTTAGAGATGAGACATCACCATGTTGAAATATTTCGACTTTGCACGACCGCTGCTTAAACATTTGGTATAACCTGTCTCCATTCATTACCAAGAGCTTGTGGCATCCATCCCAAATCGAGTTGCAGCTGTTTTGCAGTCTAAAGGTCGCACGCGTTATTGAGTAGGTAGCCATAATTCTTTGGCTTTTCAGTATACTTCAGTCTTTAATACTTAATTAAATATTGGTTTTTGCCCCGTCCATTGAACACTTTGCTTCGTTCGAGAAAGGCCGAACAATTTGTCATCACCGTAAACGCAGAGGGCCACCATTTTACATCTACAGGTAAGAAGGAAATTGCATCCGAAATTTAAAGGAGTTCTCCCCCCTCCCCCGAGAATAGACTCGAAGGTCTTCCATTCCTCTTTCTTTACTATCAACTGTAAGTGAGTAAAAATCTCTTTTTGTAGCATTCTTAACTGCTTTAAATCATGTAAGTGTAAACGTGTCGAGATCCGTGACTTTCATGCCCATACGAACTTTACCGTAGATAGAAACGATAGCGCATAAACGTTACAACGTCACTCTTACTCACAGTTTTTCATTGATTTCACCATCACTTGTTTTGCTATCAAGTTAAAGAATTTTCGACGTTATAACTAAATGAAAGGCTTCCTAAAAATGTTGGAACGTATGTTGCATTTATGTTCTGTCATGCATTTATCATCCACTAGTGTCGTCAAGTAATACCACGGCACGAAACATTGCACTGCCGCTTCGTACAAGTGACTGCACTGACCTACTGAGCAAATTTCGACCTGAGTTAGGCTTGAGGCAACTAACGGAATAAGTTACTCAGAGGTGGGACCATCTACTATCTGCCAACCACAACCTCAGATCAGGGCCAGAGCAGGTCAGTAGGGCATTTATTGTCAAAGTTAAAATTACGGAGCTTACAGTTATACAATAAATACAAATTGATTAGGTACATAACATACGTTGAGGAGTACGCCTAATGTGGTATACAAAAGTTTTACAAAAGCGTAGTGACATGATAGTAATCTACTGCCGTCTACAAAGGCAAACATTGAAACACTACATAAAATAATTTTACATTATACATTTTAAATTTTACATTTTAAAATAAAAATGACAGTCTTAATTTTAAAAAGAAAATCGTAACAGTTACATTACCAATTGTTACATATGAATGAATACATTGATTGGGCATGCTAAATGAAGATATATAAACAAAGAATTGAAAGTACCAAATATGAAGTATTAACAAATTCTGCCTTTCGATAAGGTAGACCGATTTACAACAAAACTTGTCCGCGAAACAGAGCATGTACTATGCACTACAAACAATAACATTCAAAACATTAAAACTAAAACTGATACATTAAATCAAGGAATTAAAAGTACTTTGAAAATGCATGCTACTGAGATACAACAAAATCTGTCAGGTACTTAGAGCATGTACCATGCATTATAAACTACATGCATCACAAACAGGTACATACATATACATTAAAACTGAAGCTAAACGAATTAAATTTTACAAGCAGACGACCGATTGGAAAACAAACCAGGCACCTGTCACAAAAATTTATATAAGTACGTAGAAAAGCCAAGTTACGAACGTGGATATATTGCTAAAGGGATTCATTTGTTAGAAGAATAAACGCTGAGATAGGGCATGTTATAAATGCGAGGATACATTGTTGTGAAGATACATTTGTCACAGTGGAAGCAAATGACAAATTAAACTAAAATGTAACAAACTGTATAAAACACCAAGATTAGAAAAACAAGTAGTTAAGCACAGAATTCATACACTACAAATAAATACACAAATAAAAGCATAAAAACTACAAAAAAACATTTTACATTTTATAAAAGAAAAACATTATAATATAAGCATGAGAGTCTCAATTTTAGAAAGGAAATCAAAATAGTTAAACAACAATTATGAATTGTACATTCTCCTTCACAGCTGCATTTAATATCATTAGGGTTTAAAATAGGCGTGATACATTTGAGTCATGTGGACCTGTACTGTTACAATTTCAAGTTTAGGTATGTATGTTAAGCTAGTTACAGAAGTGAGAGGGCATATTGCATTTGACAAGTTAATGATAAATTAGTCAGAAGAATAAGTGCTTAGATAGGGCATGTTACAAATGCGTGGATACGTTGCTGTGATGACACATGTGTTACAGTGGAAGCAAAGGAGAAATTATACGAAAATACAACAAACTGTACAAAAACCAAGAGTAGAAATACAACTATTTAAAACATAGAATTCGTACACTACATAAAATTACGCAAATGAAGAAACATAAAAAACCTGCCAAAAAATACTTTTTACATATTGTATTAAACATTTTTAAAAAGGCATAAGGGTCTCAATTTAAAAAGGAAATCACATCAGTTGAACAACAATTATCATTTGTACATTCTCTTTCACGGTTTGCGTTTGATTTCATTAAGGTTTAAATTAGGCGTGGTACATGACTCATGTAGGCCTGTACTGTTACAAGTTAATGTACTTACTGAGTTAGTTACAAAAGTGAGAGTACATAGATTAGGGCATCGATGCAATATACAGTCATTAGAATCATGATAGAGATGTAAACAACGTCTTTCCATTCAATAAGGTTTAAATATGCCAGTACAAAAGATAGAATAAACAAATCGAATTACAACAAAATTATCCTCCATTCAGAAAATATAGTACAAACTGAAGCATTCAAAAATTAATGCTGAAACTGTATATAAAGCAATTGTAACTCTTGCCAGACGCCTGTCACGTAAAATTTAAACTTGGATATTACATGTTACATATGAATGGGTATAATGATTGAGGAAACATGTGTCATAAAACGATTGTACTTGGATAAAACATGTTATATAAGTGAGGGTACATAAACGAGCAATCGAAAGTACCAAAGATGAAATGTTAACAATTTTCTGCCGTTCAATAAAGTAGACCGATTTACAACAAACTTGTCTACACAGAACATATACTATGCACTACAAATACATACAAAAACATTAAAACTGAAACTGAACATGAAACAATTAACAGGCAAACCACCAAATGTAAATCCTTCCATGCATCAGTCACATAAAACTAAAACTGTACTTAGGTAAGACATGTAACATATGTGAGGATACTTTGCTATGAAGATACATTTGTCATAAAAGTAAATTAGTACTTGGATAAGGCGTATTACCAACATACAACATAACCTTAAAAATTCCACAGAGGAAAAAACACGAAAAGTATAATATTACAAAGTATACTATTATACAGAATTTGATGCAACACCCCAGCTCTAACTCCTATAAAATATTCTTATTCTGCAGAAGAGAAAGTCTGCACCTGAGCATTACATTGTGCCAGTACTCTCTGCAACTGAAAAAAAACTGTTCGGTTGGTTAAAAGTTTTTCAAACCACTGAGGCCAGTATTGTTCTAATGATCTATGCAAAAGTTTCTGCTTGAAAATAGGACAATCAAAAACATAATGTTCGAGATCAGCTGATCCACCACAGCTACAACGATCATCTACACGTAGCCCAAATCGGAAAAGATAGGCCATGAAGGGACCATGTCCTGTTAGAAACCATGTTAAAGCCGAATTGGCAGCATATAGTTTGGTCGAAACTTCAGGTATGAATTTTAGGACTTGTCTTCCTGTCAGTCGATTAGACCATTGCTCTTGCCATTTGCTCTGCAGCAAGTAAAGTTTTTCAAGTAAGATTGTGGTAAGGGAAGTGCCTACTCTGTACGCTCCTGAGCAAGAGGAGCCTCTTTCGCTATTCGATCCACCAATTCGTTTTCAAAGAGACCTCGTTGTGATTTAACCCATATTAGATTGGGCTGAGCGAGGATGAAAAGTGTAACAATAAATGTTGAATTTCTTGAACAAGATGATTTTTACTGTTGTGGTCCAAAATTGCCTCCAGACTGGAAGCTGAGTCAGGAAAAATGTCAGTCCTTTGATTTGCAGTTAAAGGCCATTCGATATGCGAGTTGAAACGCTTTCCGAATAGCCAAAAGTTCAGCTTGGTAGACCGTATTAAATTTAGACAATCGCCTGTTCCAGCGAAAAATCAACTGCTGATTCTTTAAAACATAGAGACCACTACCAGTACCAGAAGCCATTCGCGATCAATCTGTAAAAATGGAAAGTTCTGTTTGACTGGGAGGAGTATTTTTAATAAAGATTGATTGCCGTAAATTGAAGTCAGAAGGCCTGCATACAAAGTTTGTGACCCGTGATTCAAAATCATCTGGATAAAATGAAAAGCCCCAAAGTTCTTGCTTTGCACGGAGACGTATAATACTAGATATTAGAGCTTCTCTTTCTACTTGTAAAGAGAAAGGAGGAATGCCAGTCAAGATCTGTAACGTCGCGGTTGAAGTTGTACGGTATGCCTTGCTTATCAAAAGAAGATGTGGTCTCTGTAAGGAGTCCAACTGGCGCTTTGCTCCCTTATTGAGGCTCGTACCCCATGCTGAGGCTGCATATAAAATAATACGCTGCGTAACTACTTGATACCAAAGTTTAAGAAAATGAGGTGGTACTCCCCATGTTGGTCCTGTTACTTTATGCATAGAGTTAAGAATACGCATCAATTTGCCCCTTAGAAATTTAATGTAGGGAATCCATGAAAGTCGGTTTTTGATAATGACACCCAGAAAAGGCAAATTCTCCACAAAGGCAACAGAGTGACCATTCAGTTTTAGGCACGGATTACGCCGTAGACGGTGATGTCTTCCAATTATGATTGCCTTAGTTTTGTAGGAGATATGGTAATCTTGTGTCTGCTTGCCCACTCTTGGAAAATATTTAGACCTAATTGTGCACTCTTTTCGATGTCATGTCTTCCATTAACAATAATCAGAAAGTCATCAGCATATGTATTAAGCTTAATGTTTGGATGGTCTGAAAATTCAGAAAAGAGTGAGTCGGCTACAAGTAGCCACAACAGGGGTCCCAAACAGGAGCCCTGCGGCCATCCCTTAGTAAATGTATGGGTGATAATACCTGCTGCGTCTGCGATTTGAATTGCTCTATCAGAGAGATAGTCACGAAGAAAGTCAGTTAAATGTTCTGGACAATTTAAGTTCCTCAGTGCCTGTATGACGTCAGGCCACCAAAGTCTATCAAAGGCAGACTGTATGTCAAGAGGAATAATAAGTCTGTGATTATTATTTTGCCTATTTGTTTGAATTTTAGTTAATAAATCATGTAAGGCATGTTCCGTCGATTTATTCTTGGTAAAGCCGTATTGTTTGAAAGCAAGTCATGCCTGGCTAGAAAGTACTGTAGTCGTATCAAGATTGCCTTCTCCAGGACAAGAGCAGGCAAAAGACAAATAGGTCTATATGATGTTGGCAATGCTGGATCCTTTTCTTTTTTCAAGAACAGTGCGACCTGAGCAGTTTTAGTACCTTGAGGAAAATGTTTGAGGCACCAATAGGCATGACGAAAAGCTGTTAGTAAAGCTGGAAATTTATTAAAGATGATTCTAATTATTTGGTTGTCTACACCATCAGGTGCAGGTGCTTTTCGAATGTTCAAGTTTCTTACTATAGAAAAAAATTTCACTTTCTGTTGGTGGAGGTAAATCTGTCTTCCTTGATGTAAAGGTATAATACTCAAAGTTACGTCGGGTGTCAGCTTGTTCTGATGTGTCCTCATCAAAAGAATCCTCTTCAAAGATGTTAGTCAGGAGATATTTTGTAATTTCTTGTTGAGTGGAAGCTGTTGCGAAGATCGAATCTGGGATAGAATGAGGATGGAAAACTTAATCAGTTGCAATTTTGTAGATTGTGCCAAAACACTCTGGAATGTTGATGCAACGTTTCCTCCAAGAGTCTCGTTTTGCTTGTATTATTTTGCGTTTAAAATGAGCTTGTTCTTTTTTGTAATTTGCGAAGAGCTGTTGCCGCTGAGGTGAAGATTTCTCCCCTTGAGCTTGTCGCCTAAGAGGTCTGAGATTTCGTCGAAGTTGCTGAAGCTCTGGGGTCCACCATGCAACCTGTTGATGTGGTTTAAAATATTTAAATTTGAAGCTGCGTTTGTAGGCGGTAGTAATATTTTCTATGAGATTGTTATAAGCTTTGTCCAAGTCACTTTTAGTTAAAGCTGCGTCAAGTTGAAGGCAAAGGGATCCAACAGAAGGAGTCAAATGATTTATAAATTTGTTTTGTTGCCTGGTATTGTCTTGAATCTGCACTTCGAAAATCGAGAGACCTTGCTTATTGAATGTAAATGTAATTATTTGATGGTCACTAAAACTAACAAGATCATCTCGGACTCGCCAATTTTGTAAGTACTGAGCCGAAGAGTTGTTGCACAAGGTCAGGTATATCCAACCCTGCGCTCTTGTGGTACGAAAGGTGGGTGGACTGTTTGGATTGTTGAGAATGTGTAAGGGATGAGAATCTGAAAATTCCAATACTTCTGTTCCTCTCACATTGTCATTGAGTGAACCCCATAAGGTATTACCAGCATTAAAATCTCCAGCTACAATTATTTGCGGAAAAGGAGTTAATTGTAAGAAGTCAAGTTCATGCAAGTCGTTGTCCAAATCTTCAGATGGTGGAAAATAAGTCGAGGAAACTGTTTACTTTTTTTTATACCTCAAGAATTTTTAGTGTATCGAGACTGCAACAGATGGCGTTACCGCCGTGTGATGTCATATGGTCGTCATGGTAACGAGAATTCTTTTTGCCTTTTTTTATTATAGAGTGTGTATTCGAAAACGTGATCTGCTTATGGGGATAAATAGTGTAAGAAATATGCTATTGTGTATTCTTTAGTGAAAAATATACAGGTGCGCAGTCGTCATGTGGATGGCTTACTTCATATTAAAAGAAGCAATATATTAAAGTGTTTATTTATTGCTAGTGTATACAGTCCATTTTCTCGTCTTCAAGTGAAAAAAAAACTAAAATGTTTAACTAAAATTACAGTTCAATGATATGAGAAAAGTCATTAGTTCATAGTTCACATTTTATCATCACTAGGAATGAGACACAGTTTGGTCACTGCTCTTTTAAAATCACCAGCGGCTGTATGTACTCTAGCCACCCGGACTCTATTATCACTACCTGGATGAATCTGGACAATTCTTCCAATTCTCCAGTGGTTTGGAGGCAATTGTTCGTGTTTAATCAGAACTAAATCACCACATTTTAGATTTGGAGACTCACGAAACCATTTAGCCCGTTTTTGCAGAGTTGTCAAATACTCTGCACACCATCGTTTCCAAAAATGTTGCAGAAGTTGTTGAACTAAAGACCAACGTTTAAGTCTGGACGACTTAACATCACTCAAGTCAGATTCAGGAATGGAAAGCAAAGGTGCTCCAATCAGAAAGTGACCTGGAGTCAATGCACTAAGGTCGTTTGGATCACTAGACATCGCGCATAGAGGACGTGAGTTCATGCATGCTTCCACTTGTGTAAGCACTGTCAAAAATTCCTCATATGTTAGGAATGTGGATCCCAACACTCGTTTAAGATGAAATTTCATGGATTTCACATTAGATTCTCACAAACCACCGAAATGAGGGGATGTCGGAGGATTAAACAACCAAGTTATGCCTTCTGATGTAATGAAATTAGATACATCATTGCTTTTCTCGATGCAAGCTACACTTTTATAGATCTCCTTCAGCTCCTTACTAGCACCTTTGAAGTTAGTTGCACAGTTGCTCAAAATTTCAGACGGTTTGCCAGGTCGGGCGATAAATCTTTTTAGAGCTGCTAAAAACGTTGTAGTAGATAGGTCACTGACTAACTCCAAGTGTACAGCTTTTGTAAAGTAGCACACAAAAATGGATACATAGCACTTGAAAGTTTTTGCTCTTCTCCCAACTTGGGACTTAATTGTGTATGGACCACCATAATCAATACCGGTAACTGTAAATGGTCTTGAAGGTTGAACTCTGGGCGAGGGTAAATCATCCATTAACTGGCTCACAGTCTTGCCTCGATTTCTAATACAAGGAATACATCTATGAATTGTTTTTCTCACAAAATTTTTTACCGATAGGATCCAAAATTGCATTCGTACAATACTTATCAATAACTCTTGGCTAGCATGCAAATAAGTAATATGGTAATGAGTTATGATGAGATTCGTGATGTGACCTTCTTTTGGAAGCAAAATAGGATGTTTGCTATTTTCAGGAATGTTTGCATTTTTCAATCGACCGCCTACACGAATGATGCCTTCCTCATCAAGGAAGGGTATTAATTGTATTACTCGACTACACACACTTTTTAATTCTTTCGATGTTTTTAAGCAAGAGAGTTCTTGAGGAAAATAAGATTCTTGTACACTTTTTACTATTATTTTTGTAGCTAATCTAAACTCATCAGTTGCCAGCAAACCTCTCAAACGGTTTTCAGCGGAGTTTTGAGAGTTATAAATGAATCTATGTCACAAAGCAATTATACGACGAAGTTTGGTCCAAGACGAATACCGTTTAAAAATATCATTTTCCTTTACTGTACTATACATTGAAATGCACTTTTTTCTTTCTTCTCTAAGAACTTTTTCATAATCTACATCAGCACAAAGTTGTTCACTTTCAGGACAAATTTCAAAATCATGCGAATATAACCAAGTAGGTCCTAAACACCAGGGCTCACAATTCAAAAGTTCGGCTGGTAACATACCTCTTATACCTGAATCAGCTGGATTCAGTTTTCCATTGATATGATTCCACTTTAAATCAGGAATTGTGTTCTGTATTTTGGCAACGCGATTTGCGACAAAAGGAACCCAACGGTATAGTTCTGAAGAAATCCAAGACAGTACAACAGTCGAATCTGTCCAGGCAAATACATTACGTATAAAAAACTTGTAAGTGCTCTAACACAGATTTAAGTAAATCCACCAACAAAACTGCAGCGCATAACTCTAATCAAGGTAATGTTTGCACCTTCAGAGGAGCAACTCTCGTTTTTGATGTTAAGAGTGAGATTTTGATGTCCAACTTTCGCGATACTGTACGTAGATATATAGCAGCACAGTAGCCTTTCTCAGAGGCATCACAAAAAGCACAAATATCAATGTGATTTATGTCATGAGTTAGTACAAATCTCGGTATTTTTAACTGCTGAATAAGATGTAAATCCTTCCGAAAACTCTTCCATTTGTTAGCTATCTCATCACTAACAGGCTCATCCCAAGATAAATGGAGTTTCCACAGGTCTTGTATCAAGATTTTGACGTACATAATGCAAGGAGCAAGCCAACCCAATGGATCAAATATTTTCGCTAAATCAGAAAGGATATCTCTTTTAGTATATTTAAGCTTTTCTCCAGAAATGGTCACGGAAAAGTTAAAGTAATCCTCACGGGGGTTCCAATTAATTCCTAAAATTTTGATTGAGCTATCATCTTGAATTTTCGTAGACTCAGAATCATTCCTCAGTTCTTTTGGTATATTCTCTAGTACTGACACGTCATTTGAGGACCATTTACGTAGAAGAAATCCTCCACGTTCGAGCATTTGCAAGAGTTGATTTACAAGGATTTTGCACTCTTCTGTATCTTTTGCACCTGCCAAACAAAGGAAAGTTATTCTGTTCATCGCAGGCAAGTTGATATAAACAGCGAGTAGCCAAATAGGGAGCGGAGGCAGTGCCATATGTTACAGTATTAAGACGAAATTCTTCTATAGGTTCATTTATACTGTTCCTCCAAAATATTCTTTGGAAATCTCTATCCTCTTCATTTACAAAAGTCTGCCTAAACATTTTCATGATATCAGCTGTAACAACTACAGCGTAACACTTGAATTTTATCAACACTTAAAACAGTTCTTATTGTATTCGGGAACCATTCATCAATATGTCATTAAGAGATATTCCAGATGAAGATTTACAAGTGGTATTGAAAACCACACGTATTTTACTCGTAGAACTAGACTCTAATTACTGCATGATGTGGCATGTAGTACGCCTGTTTCGGGGACTCTGTACCACAAACTGGTTCCATGTGCCCGAGGTCCAAGTATTCTTTCATAAATTGCTTATACATCTAATATGTATCAGGAGATCTTAAGAGCTTTTGCTCTAACGAATTAAATTTTTGTAAAGCAAGATCCTTACAGTTACCCAACTTTGAAGAGCTGTCCTTAAATGGAAGTTTCACGACATAACGACCATTTTGGTCACGGAAGTGTGTTGTTTTAAAGAATTCCTCATATTCTTTATCTTCACTACAGATATGTTTCACTTCAGGAACGGAATCTAAAGACCAAAACTTTTCAACTAATTCATTTGTACTCAGCTTAAGATTATTCACGGCGTAAGTGGTAGTGGTACTTGAATTATCAGTAAAAGTGTTTCCGGATATGATCCAACCTAACTGAGAACAAATAGCAAAGGGCACTGATTGTCCTCGCTTTATAATGTCTCCTTTAAGCATAGTAAAAAATACATTTACACCTAACAAAATGTCAATGAGTTTTGTTTCATAAAACATGGGATCTGCTAAGACTAGGTCTTCAAAATGATCCACGATGTTAGACGGAAGAGACACATTAGGCACATCGGAAGTTATCTTTGGAATCACATATGCATAAGTACGAAATTTAGAGTTTGACTCAAAATGAGATGTAAAGTTCAGTTCCACCTGTCCACTGGTTACAGTGTTGAATGAACCTAGACACGACACTTCTATTTTCGATTTACATCTACTTAACTTGAGCCTTTTGGCACACTCTTCACTTATGAAATTGGCTTCACTGCCACAATCCAATAAAGCTCTACAAGGTATAGCTTTACCAGAGGAATCACTTACTTTAATGACAGCAGTGCATAGCAAAACACGCTTTCCGCTACACTTAGGATCACTAAACTGGCCTGTACACGTAGTAGCATGAGTAACTACCTCTTTATTCCTTGGTAAGAATACTTCCGCACTGGGTGATAGTGCTGTATTTAATTTCGGTTTCTCATTTTCACCAATTTTGGAATTTCGTTCATAATGAAGAATAGTGTGATGGGGCAACTTACACGTCATACATTTATGTAAACTACGACAATTCTTCACTAAATGAGGCTCAGAAGATAAACAATTAAAACAAAGTTTGTGTTTCTTTACAAATTCGATTCTTTGTTGGACACTTAAATTCAAAAATCTACCACATCGGTAAAGAGAATGATCTTCCTTGCATAGCATACAACTGCTTTTACTCGACACTAAGGAAGTCACTTTGGAATTAGAATACATCTTATAATCCTTGGACTGATTTCTACTATTCTGTAGGGTTCTAGATTGGTCTTTTAGAAATTCAAGCAAATTATCCAAAGTACCTAATTCATCTTTTTTCAAAGTTCGTTCCCACCAAAATTTTATATTTTTATCTAATTTCTCAGTTATCAGATAAACAAAAAGAACATCAGAAAGATCAGAAACTTCTAACTTAAGGAACGTACACATTCATTCACTACATCAACACAATGTAAAATAGCTTGTGCAGAATCAGAAACTTTAGGCAAATTAAACATTTTTCGTATTAATGCATTAGTTAATTCTCTTTTATTAGAATAACGTTCCTGTAAAAGTTGCAAGGCGATATCATAATTAGAATCTGAAATTGGGATAGAATCAATAATAGACAAAGCCTTTTTTTTACAAGAAGCCTTTAAATATTGCAACTTTTGACATTTAGAAATATTTGGATTATTATCTACACTTACTTTAAAAAGATCATAAAAACTAATCCACTCTTCTATATTTTCACCTGTAAAGGAAGAAAGTTCTAATTTTGGCAATGGAACTTCAGACGAATTTACATTTGCTACACTATTTGTTTCGTTTTTAGAATCACTGGAAAATTTCTGTAGCTTTTTGTTTATAGCAATCCATAAATCATCTAACGTTTCTTGTATCGTTTGTTGTTCTGTAATAAATGTATCACAATCTTTTTCAGAACACAACAAAAATATTTCCTCAAAGATAGACCGTAGTTCACGGCTAAAATCATTTAGTTTCGTTTCGAACAGCTTTACTTCTAAAATTTCTGCGTGTTCTAAATTTTAATTTACTTTGCCTTTAAACGTAGTTATATTGCTTTTTAGAATTTTCTTTTTAGTTAAAAGAGGCTTTAATTCAGCCATTATGAATAACAATAAGTACTAACAATTTTTAGCTAAACAAAAATAAATGGAACGTACTCACCGCAATGTACTCACCGCTTGCTTTATCTCTAAACCACATAAGTATACACGCTAATCAACTTTGCCATTTCACTTTGCCAATTCACTACACGAATTTATTTCACTTATTCCAAAATCGAAATAGTAACACTCCGGCCGTACTGCACGAGATTAGTTTTTTTTTTCTGTATTGTTTATGCTATGTATTTTAACTGTTTATCTTTTTTGAACCCTTAGAAGGCTTCAAGGCCGGGGGCTATGTTTACTTTTTTTTATACCTCAAGAATTTTTAGTGTATCGAGACTGCAACAGATGGCGTTACCGCCGTGTGATGTCATATGGTCGTCATGGTAACGAGAATTCTTTTGCCTTGTTTTTATTATAGAGTTGTATTCGAAAACGTGATCTGCTTATGGTGATTAATAGTGTAAGAAATATGCTATTGTGTATTCTTTAGTGAAAAATGTACAAGTGCGCAGTCGTCATGTGGATGGCTTACTTCATATAAAGTGTTTATTTTTTGCTAGTGTATACAGTCCATTTTCTCGTCTTCAAGTGAAAACAAAACAAACTAGAAACCAATAAAGATTCGCCTGCAAAGCTAATAAACGCAGAGACCACATGCTGTGACACCAGAAATGGAGTCAATTGTATTGTACCAATCGTTACCAGTACAGATAATTTAGAATGAGAGTAAAAAGCTTGAAAACAAGATGGTAGTCCTGGAATTGAATCATGAACAATGTATGGTTCTTGCAAGAGGGCTATGTGAATACTGAGTTCTTTGAAGGTCTGAAGAATTAATGAAGTTGCAACTCTGGAACGTTGTAAATTGCATTGTAGAAAATTTGTAATACTCTCTGTGCACAATAAAGTGTTTGTTGCGTCAGTTCAGAAGAGCTGTAACATTTAAAGACTTTAAGCTTCTTGTTGAATTTTCTTTTTCAGTGCCTCTCGATATGGAGGGCAGTTGCTAGTACTAGCTGAATGAGCTAAATCGTGAGTGGAGCCGCTATATATATTTGATAGTTTACTGTTTGCACACTGTTCTCGCTCTTGACAGTATTTATTGGTATGCGTATCTGTGCAGCCGGCGCAAGTAGGAGCTGTTTGACAGTTGCGACTGGAGTGTCCCAGTCCTTGACAATTATAACACCTTAGGAGTCGAACGTATCTTCAAAAGGTGCACTTAGCGAAGCCTAAGTAAAAAAGCTATTTCAAGGATCTGCTCAGCGTATGTTGGATCAAGTTCTACTAGCCAATTGTTTTTACCGTCGCGACGTGATTGCAGAGATATGAGAAGAAATTTAGCCGAATGAGACCCTTTTATGTTTTGGAAGGCCTGGACCAATGTTTCTGCTTGAACCTTCGCTGGAACTCCAAAAATCAAGATCTTCGTTGTCAATGGGTTGGGTTCCTTAATTTTTAAGGCCGTTTTCAGAGAGTCCTTGTCTTGAATTGCCTGTTTTAAAGTTGTCAAAAGTTCTCTTGTTTTACAGCGTATTAATATGCTATTAGAACGAGTGGGTCTGTTCTGCTCTATAGGAAGAGGTAAGTGTTCGATGTCCAGGTCGTTTGCCAATTGAGACTGAATGCTAGCAGGTGTAAAGGAAGAGTCTTTGGCAGAGATTAAGAGAACGTTATCTGAAAGATTTCTTATAGGTTTCTTTGGACCCTCCTTAGTAGCTGGATTAAATTTTGTTGATACACCAAGCTCTTGTGAGCGTCCCGCTACGGCTGCGTAAATATGGTTATCCCTAGATTTATCTGTAACTCCAGTAATAGGTTGCGCTGTGTCAGCGTGTTGTAAGCCAGAAGATGGAGGCGAATTTAAGAGTGATTCTAGCTTTGCCTCTAGTTGAAATAATCTGTTTTCCAGGGATGTATTCCGCTGTTCCTAAGAGGATACGCTTTCCTTTAAACTTTCCTGAAAGCCCTCTAGATGTGCAATGTAGAATTCTCGTTCTGTCGAGTGCTGCCTGATATTGCTAACATATTTCTTAAGCTTGTTAGTATCCCTGTTATTTAATTTAAGCTTAGAATTAGAGTCCACCAAAAGAGTTAAAATGCTATCACAGACCGTGTTTATGAAGAAAGAGTAATTATCCGATGTAAGATCCGAAGTCGAACCCTTCAAAGAGCTGGGGGTTGATTCACATAAAGGTACTATAGAATGTGTTGGCGAAATTGATCCATTGGAAGCAGACATTGTAAAAATGGTAAGTGAAAATTATTGTAAGACAGGCGTTTCTGCATACAAAGTCACTATGTTAGGTAACCGTTTTACAGTAAAAGAAAAAAAATACAAGCCGAAATAATACAATACTATTGAAATACAAGGAGAAGTAGGAACGCTTTGTAGTAAGGAACCAGCAAAACAATTAAATGCTAATTAACAATAGTCTAATTATGAAATTAAACAATTTGAAAGACAATTACTATAGAAATGACCCTAAGGTACACAATGACATCGAAATTAAAACGATCGGTAAATGACATCAAGTAGCACTAATGACTCAAATTTTACATTAAGGCTATGTAGTTATGTAAGAAAGAACCAAGTCAATAGGGCTAAATGTTGAGATTAAATCAAAAGTATAAACTCTAGGGAAAATAATCAGCACATGAAAAAATACAACTGTAATATAATGTAGAGAATCAGTGGCAACTTCGGAAACTATTTGGAGAACACTACTGGAGAAAGTGGTGAAGTTAGCCTCCCTTACAAGCCAACACACAAAATAGGTGTAATTGTAACAAGAACTGATCAAAAAAAATACAGGCTGTTTGTTAAGTATATATAGTTAGGCGTACTGTAGAATACAATTATAAAAATACACTTTTAAAGAGAAATAAGCATTGTAAAGTTTAAAATTAAACAATGTCAAATCAAAACAGTGTCAATGTACGTCAACATGCAATGTAAACAAAACTTAAAGAAAACGTTTATAACGTTTAATGTTTATGACGTTTTAAAATTAATAAACGTTTTATTAACGCTTTAAATTTAACAGAAAGACCGCTTTTGCTTACAAAGTAAAATCCTTGCGGGTATTTAAAATAACATAAGTTGAAATTTAAATTCCTTGCTTTAAATTCCTTCCTTCTCCAAATACTATCGTATTTGGAGACTGTACAACGTGGTGTACTTACGCTGGCTCAAATATTTATCTTCGCGCTTTCAACATCGGCTAGCAAAATGGTTACATCCGGAATAAACTGTAGCAGAACTGGCAATAGAACATAACTGCAAGTGAGATTGCCAAAAGCTCGAACACCAAGTCATTCAAAACCCTTGACTGAAATATTCTAACGACTTATTTTCCTTATACTGAGGACAACGGAAAGAAGTTATAGTTTCAAATCATAATAATTGGTGAAATAAACGTAAAGTCCTTACACACGTACTTTACGATATCTATCTGATAATTTTTAGAATATTTGTAGCGTTACTGAAACTACTAAACGATCTTTCTAACAACAAATATCTGTACAGAATGTTTGGATTTTCGTTATTCTTCTGTATCATATTCTGAAGATCTCAGAGTCATTTCTTAGCTCTTTAAATGTTCTTTATTCGGTTTTGAGAGAAGATGTTATGCTCAGGGAACAAGCAGACATTACTGACTATCTGATGTTTAATCTAATGAAACTAAAAGACAGGAGACATAATGTTTTGTCAGCGATATTCAAACTGGATTCATTCCGAATTCTAAAGCTCAATCATCATTTTAGGACATTCGAAAAGTTTTTGTAAAAATTTAAAATTTTTTCAATCGTTACTCATTTTAATCCAAAGGAACAATGTGACGGTATTTTGCAGAAAAGAGGTAATGGCTAGAAATATAGGCTAATAGTTCGGATAAAATAAACGGATTGACGGGAGCAAAAAACTTTTTTGCAAGCGGGGAGATACTTAAAATAATATTGCTGGTTATTGTTTCTTTATCATATATATAAATTACTTACTAATTTAATATTCCATTAGTTTTCGGTACATTCATTTTAAGCAATAATACAGCTAAATGTTTGAGAAACGTTGCACTAATTAATACACCTAGCATCTGATCACCGCTGTAATTCGGTAATTCTCTAACCTGTAAATTTAAATCTAATTAAGTACACTGCTAAAACGTATTGGGGATTTTTTTTCTCAATGGTAGATTGTGAACAGTTACAATTTGTAGCAGAATCCATTAATCTATATTAAGTCCATTAATCTATATTAAGGCCAGTATTGGTGATCTCTTTATTATGGAGGCACTCAATAGGTGGGCCACCATTGCCTCGTATGAAGGGACGGACAATTATAGCCATGCCTTCTCCGGAATTCGAATTCAGGCCCTTTTATATCGTAGCCAGCTCCCCTGACCACTATACCGTCTGGCCGGCGTGTCTGGCCGGCTTGTGAATTCAATATAAAACAGCTGTATAATCGAATAGGTGTTTGAAAAGTTACCAGTTTTACAAACTTCGAAGTATGCAAATTTTATTTATGACACGTAAAATTACGTGTCTTCGAAATGGAGGTAAAAGCATTTAATCCTTTGTTAAAAATCCCTTGTTCGAAATTGATCTCATAGAATTTATTTTATATTTATATATGTAGGATGTAGTTATATTTACAAACTATATGTTAAATAGACTTGCCCCTGTACTCTTATTTTTGAGGCAGAGCATCGTTTAAGCTTTTCTTGTTATCTTATATAGAAAAATACCACAATTTCACATATAATTTTCCTAATATTATCTATCTGTGTACAAAATTCGTAACACAATAAAAGCTATCGCCATAGCCTAGAAATCCATGTCATCATAACAGCTGTTTAACACAGCTTGAACACATAAAAATGTTAATCCTGTTGATGAGTTAGGCATGACAAAGATACCAATTCACCTGAAAAATGGAATATTCTACAAGACGTTGCGAATCCTGGTGTCAGTTTTGGAGTTTTTGTCAGTGCAGATGACGATGTTGTCGTGTGTGTTCCAGTGGAATTTGATGTATTAGCATTTTTTTCTGATGTGCAAAAATTCATTAGAATAAAACGAAGAAAGCAATGTCATTCTGCCCACCCGCCGGAAAATTCTACACAACTTCGATACTTTAGAACGTCTTGGTGCAACATCCGAATTCACTGCTAGTTTTACGGAAGCCATGAGTAGTGTTGGCCTTAAAGGCATTTTCTTTCCCGTCTGCAATAGGAATTCACCAGAAAATAATCTGCGAGTACAGTTTTCCATTCATTCAAGTTCATATTTACATTCAAGTTACAATACAATAACTGTAGCGTTTCTATAACGACGTATATATTATACCGTAGTACAAATGCATCTATGTACTGCAAATGGTTAATGGGTAGAAAATGAAATATCGAAAAATAAGGTTTGAGTCCTCAGTTAACATGAACTTTAGATTTTTCACTCCTTTGGGATTCGTGTTAGCGAGGGGTTACTGTATTTAAATATATATACAACAAAACATAACTGCAGTGCGTAATTAACCCGGTTGTAATTTACCTTTGCTTCCAGCCTTAAAGCTTTAATAAGTTAGAAAATTACCCACCAAAACTCAGTTCGGTATATACAAGTGGATGTCTTAGGCAAGAAACAGCTTTCGTTTGCCCAGCTCTTTCTCGTTTTCTAAATTACTAATTGCTCAGTATTTAAACATACCGTAATCTACATTTTAGTGACGCCTGACGGGCATCACCAGAATGAAAGTACAGGATAAAAACGGATTGTAAAATGTAAAGTTTTAGCTATAACTTGCAAAGCTTACACACCTATTTATTATACTACTATATCGTACTTATATATTACTTACATCGTTATAATTTTAAGCCTGTCCCTTAACTTTCACAAGCAGTAAACCTCATTAAATTAAGTTTTCAGTGGTGTTAGAATTAATTCGAGATGCGTAGCATAAAGAGCTAACAGAGAACTCTAAACGTGTTTAAAAACCTCTCGAAGCAATAATAGTCAAGAAAATTCCAGGAATCTGGGAAAAGAGTTTCAAAGCTTGAAGTTCCTAGAGGAGGATCTGGAATGAAAAGAAAATGTATGAGAGAAACTAATTACTTTACCGTAAACTGCTAATTATAAATCATTGCACTAATTCATTAACTTGCGCAACAAAGAAATGCGACGAAGCCGATTTGTGCTAAATCACAGTAAGTTTGGCAGTTTTTCGGGTAAAAAGCTAATCAGTGAGCTCATAATGAGTTTGCTTTTGAAACTTACTTTTTCGGCATAGATTTTCCTCGACTATTTAAATGTGTATGTTATATCGTAAAGGGTAGAATTGTCATTGGATAAACATTTGGTTGGTCAATATACTTATGCTATGGTTTTATTTTCATAAATATCGCTCTAGTTTACTTTCATAAACTCTGAACGGACAACTTCTTTATGTTGACTGAAAAAAGATTGTTTGCTGATAGAGATTGTATTTATATAAACTGAAAAATAGTATTATATTGATTGAAAAATATTCCGCTGCCGGTTGCAATAGATATTTTTCAGAGTATCACAGATGTTTCTGCAGTAGAAGTTCCTATTATCCACTAGTAGTCTGTAGGAATGTCTGTTTATACTTCATATTGCCAAAAAATATCCGGCATTTTGCTTTAATCAGAATCACAGATGTATGGTACGTCGTAATGTAAAAAGAGAGAATGAAAAAAAAATCTGAAAGGTTTCAGATTTTAAATTACATCCAAAGGGACGTTTTTTTAACATCTTGTGTGTCGCCTTTATTTATTAAATATCATGGTCTTCGCACTTAAACCATAAAATTAAGTTAAAGAACAATATCGCAAAAGAATTTTAAACTGAGCATATCTTTAGAATTTCCTATACGCAGTCTCACGCGCTGGAGATAAAATTGTTTTTTCTGTAAAACGTTGCTATTGCTCACTTTGAAGTGAGTTTGTTAATCAAAAATTCATTAAAGTTTTACAAAATATGAAATCGATAATTTCAAAACTCGATGCCTTTAGGTACTGTCGTTTTATCACAATACGAGAAACATACATACATTTATGCTCATTCTTCATTATTTAATTTCTTTAATACAGGGCTGTAATATTTGGTGGCAACAGCTTGAAAAGTGAACCGACATTTAATGTTTCCGGCGCAAAATCGCAAAACGAAAACAATAGTCCTTCAGGGGCGAAGCTCCTTTGGAGTAAAAAAAGAAAACTTTTTCGATTTTGAAATTTCTATGTTTTGAAATTCTCTTCTTTTTTGATGAACTCATTCTATTATTCTATTTTGCGGGAAATGAATTTCTAAACTGCTTTGAAAGCGAGATTTTGGCTGCATCTATAAACCCTGCATTCCATAAACTGATACAATGCATTCTGTAAATCTATAAACTAAAGCAATGCCTTCTATAAACTGATTGAAACATTTTAAGAAAGTCTGTGTATCTCTTATTCAGTATTAGACGTGATAGTTCTGTGCTGGGTTTTATGAAAGCCCTTCACTGTTGTGTCTGAGTCTTCGGTGGGACAATCCTGGACTTCAATAATTAATCATAGTGAATGGAAACAGAACATATTTTGATGTGGCGGATGAGAAAGATGTTTCTATGAAAATCAAGCAGAGCTGTGATAGAATTTTATGTTAAATTTCGGAAG